>JAYEVK010000161.1:0-170227 GCA_036346275.1 Otatea glauca | reverse complement strand
TGCTCACCTTCGCTCTTGGCCTCTCGTCGGCCGCGCAAGCTTCGTCGTCGGACCTCGCGATCATTTGTGGTATTGAATCTCAGATCGGTAGCGTCGAGATCTCGTCGCGTGGAGTAACGTGTCGGTAAGCCACATAAATAGCTAAGCTTGAAGCCGTCGAATCGGTGGTAGAGGAGCCCAGATCGCACCACCGAGTCGCGCTTGATCGAACGATGTCGGCGTGGTGCATGGAGCCCAGTACTGTGGGCCGAAGTCCATAGTGATCCAATGTGATTAAATGGACAGGTCCATGGACCGAGACCACGTGGCAGCATCTGGATCGGTAGGTCAAGAGGTGTCGTCATACTGCGCAATACAAAGCCTTTTTTCAATATAAAGATAATTGATTTATTTCAATTTCCTAATTTACGTATTTTAATTATTTATTCAAACTTTAAAGGCTATAACTTTTGTATTTTAACTTTCGGTTGGGTGATTCAAAGTTGTAAAAAATTGTAAAATTGAGATCTATTTAATGGAGAATTTTATTTGATTTTTGGAGTTCATTTTCTCTCTATTTTGGTATTTATTTGCTTTTCTCCTTGATGCTGTGAGCGTTGAATTGTCTGACGCTTCGGAGGAAGATCCATCGATCCAAGATCAATTTCCAGAACAAGACCAGGAACCTATGCCCCGACCCTGCGGCAAACACCGAGCCCTTATGGTCGAGCTTCCCGATCGCGGTGGATAGGATGTCATTTGACCCTTGGCTAAGAAAGGTTCCCTGCTCTTTCCTCCGCTTACCTCTTCACGCAATAAGCGAGTGCGAATTAGATCTGAAATCTGAGGAATGGTCTCTTGCAATGTAGTAAGTTTGATATCTTACGATGGCGGAGACGACTTGCTTGAGTAGTGGGGTTTGGTACTACCACCGCCCGTCCGCGGTTTTCTTTGTCCTCGCTAATACCCGATCACGTGCCGCTCCTCACATATGTGCGAGTAAGGCATCGCTGTCCGGAGTTGGCGCACTCCTCGGCTAGTCGTGCCCATTCTCTTTCTTCCTTCAGTAGCCACCGAACCGAGGTGGTGCGCGTGCGTGTTCAGCCTTTGGGTAGCAGCGTTCCTCTGTCTCGGCTAAATCGCGGCGCGTACTCTTGATCCTCGTGAACTCCTCCCAAACATCGTTAGTCACGAGCGGATACCTCTCGAATGGTGCACGGCCTTTGGAGACGTACTCATCGTGCATGTAGACCACGGTGCCTCGAGCCACACCCATCCTCTTCAAGCGCATCACCGGCATTGTTTTCATCCTCCTCTTCTATAATCCATTTTCCTTAACCTCGTCCCACAAGGTTCTTACGCTCGTGGACTCCTTTCTCCAATCCTTAACCATTATGGGAACTCTCTCCCTCACTGCCCGAGGAATGAGCGGTATCGCCCCTTATACTTGGGAGGACCTGCAAACGCCCGTCGCATTGAAGTGGAGAATTTGCGGCGTTCTCGCGTAGCCTTTGCTCGGTCCTCGGCCTTCCTCACCTTACTCGGCCCCTCGACATTTGGAACACAGGCTCGCTTCGACACTTGGAAGTTGGCTTGGCCCTCAGAGCACCTTCTACTCTTTACAGCGATGAGCCGATGCTCTCTAATTGCGACATTTTGAGTTTTCTTATCTAACATGGACATATATTTCACATGAGAGAAAGCAATTCGTAGCTATTATGTGAACTTCACAATAAATCATCTAAAATAACAGATCAATGGATAATTCATAGCATGTCATTGTTCTAGCATATTGCACTAGAGTAATGAGATGAATGAATGATCTTCAAGACAAGTCTGTATGTAGACCAACTAAATACGTCTTTGACGATAACTCCTAATCTCTAAATAGGTTTGGTCCTAATCCCATTCGAGGATATGTGGTTGGGCAAGTTCCTAAGCCGTTGTACAACTCGGAGAAAATTTGGCGACATCTCCCCTGTTCTCCGGATACACGCCTCGACAACAGTCAAGAGGGTGTGTATCCAGAGAACACCGAGGAGACGCTATCAAATCTACTCGTGAGTTGTACAACAACTCGAGAACTTGCCCAAACCATATCCTCAGCTCGTCAAAATCGTGGACAATTCGAGATCGCTTGCTTATAAATATGTCATTCGACATATTTATAAATAAGCACTCTCGAGCAGGAGACGAGGTTACATAACCTAAACTCTTAACAAATCTGAGTACAAAAGCACATATGAGAAAGTAATGAAAAAGCATCGTAACATACATGGAAACAGGATGAAGGAACATGTATATCATGAATAATTGAATATAGAGGCAACCCTTCAATTGAATATATAATGGAAACAGGATGAGGAGATTTCTATGTGATAAATAGATAAATCTATATATAAATCTTGTCTTGCCAAGTTGTTGTGTTTACATGGGAAGCATCAACATAGATAACCCTAATGTGAGCGAGGCGACAATGGTTCATTTACTTGTTCAAGATTTAAAACTATGCACAAAAGGGTAGCATTCGAATAAAGGAGAAAATCCTGCACCTAAAAGGCAGAGATGGGTCTTTCCTTGCAGTTCCAATAAAAGAAGCACACCAAAGGGCCTTGAGGCTTCCTAATTGATGAAAAATAAAAGAAGCAACGATTTAGAGAACGATATAAAGAATTACATTGATCCATCCTTTTTTGTAATAGGTAACATTTACTACAATAGTTGTGTATGATGACCATCTGAATTATTTATTTTCTTTTTCAGGACCTGCTGTAGCACAATATTGTGCGGCACACTTTCATCTTGAAGTTCTCAATGATCCAGAGTTTCGTAGTAATCAGCCTAATGCAGTGGGAAGAGCATTTTTCAGGTTATTTTCTCGCTAATTAATTGATGCACTCTATATTTTTTGTCCATAGTTACACCTGTTGCACATCCAAATATGAAATATATAATTGATGTTCCCACTTAATTGTTGCAGAATGGATGAGTTGCTGAGAGAACAGCAGGCACGAGAGGAATTAACTGAGTGTAGTGGTAAGGACTATAACGAACAACCTGACAAGGCTTCTATCCTCGATTGTTTTGTGTGAAGGTAATATCTCAATTATTTGTATGTAGAAAAATGTAAGATTATGAAAATCTATTATTTACTTAAGCTTGGATTTTGTTTCCAGAGACCATCATATCATGGGCCAATAGATGAAGGATGTACCGCATGTGTGGCTCTCATTAGAGGCAACGGATCATTGTTGGAAATCTTTGGTGATTCTCGTGTGTACTCTCAAGGAATGGTCAAAAACGTGGCTTTCTTGTCAAGTGTCTCAGGTACATAAACAACATGCTATCTTGTCATAATAGATGCATTCTAATGGTGCCTTAATTTATTTAAATTGTATTCAAAGGCAATTGATTTATCCACCGATTTAGACAACCAACGACAATTTTCAAAATTCGTGATCGACTCCAAATGCTAGCACAACATTACCATCAAGCAAAACACCCGGGATCAAATCAACAAAGAGAAAGCTATCTTCACCGAGCAGCGTCAAATCGAAAGAAAGGCGAAAGTCATTGGCGAAACAAAATCTGGCGCCGTGGCGGCGCGCGTCGGCGGGTGGCGCTGGGCGGAGGTGGCGTCGAGGCGGAGGGGTGGAGTCGGGCGCGGGTGGGCGGGGGGCGGGCGGCTGGGCGGGGGAACAGAAGCGTTAGGCGTGGGGCGGCGGGGTGGGAGCGGCGGCGAGGCGGGCGTCGGGGTGGGGCGGCGGGGTGGGGAGGAGAGGCGGCGGGGCAAGGGCGGGCGTGGGGCGGGGTGGGGAGCGCGCGGCGAGGCGGAGCGTCGGGGCGGCGGGGCGTGGGGAGGAGGCGGCGGGGGCAAGGCGTCGGGCGTGGGGGGCGGAGGGCGTCGGGGTGTGGGCGCGTGGGGTGGGGGAGGAGCGGCGGGGGCAAGGCGTCGGCGGCGTGAAGGGGAAAGTCGCGCGAGAACAAGTGGAGGCGCCGGACTTATAATTTTTGCCAAATGTTGAAGTGCAGCCCTAATGAATCACGTGGTCCTCATTTCTCTATCGATTTTCTTGTAAACCGACACAAATAAAAAGTAATATCTCTATCGGTTTTTTATAAAACCGACACAAAAACAAAAGATTATTACGGAATAATCATCACTATCGGTTTTGTTTGAAAACCGACACAAATAAAGAGATTCACATACATGTCGGTTTTTGAGCAAAACCGACACAAATATAAAAGGTACATCTATACCGGTTTTTTCGAGAAACCGACTAATAGAAAAGGCCCATCTCAATCGGTTTTATTGACCGACACAAATAGTTTCTCTATCGGTTTTTGAGCAAACCGCACAACAAACAAAAGATCACTCTGGTTTCTCGTAATAATCATCACTATCGCTTTGTTTGAAAACCACACAAATAAAAATGCACATCTCTATCGGTTTTTGTCAGAAAACCGACACAAAAAACCTGGAACATCTCTATCGGGTTTTTTCACAAAACCGACACAAAAAAGAAAAGATCACCAGAATAATCATCACTATCGGTTTTGTTTGGAAAATCGACACAAATAAAACATGCACATACGGTATCGGTTTTTTAAAACCGACACAAATATAAAAGGGACATCTCTATCTGCTTTTTTCAGAAAACCGACACAAAAAACAAAAGATCACTACGGTTTTCTCAGAATAATCATCACTATCGATTTTGTTTCAGAAAACCGACACAAATAAAAAAGGTACATCATGCATCGTTTTTTCGTAGCAACCGACACTAATAGAAAAGGCCCATCTCAATCGGTTTTATTCAGAAAACCGACACAAATAGTATCTCTATCGGTTTTTCTCAGAAAACCGACACAACAAACAAAAGATCACTCTAGTTTTCTCAGAATAATCATCACTATCGGTTTTGTTTCAGAAAACCGACACAAAGAAAAAATGCATATCTGTATCGGTTTTTTTCAGAAAACCGACACAAAAAAACCTGCTATATCTCTATCGGTTTTTTCGGAAAACCGACACAAAAAACCTGGTACATATCTATCGGTTTTTAGAATAAAACCGACACAAATAATTCTATATCTCTATCGGTTTTTAGAATAAAACCGACATAAAAAAGAAACATGCATATCTCTATCGGTTTTGTTCACAAAAACGATACAAATAAACGTTTATATCTCTATCGGTATTCTAATAAAACCGACACAAATGTTGTTCAATGCACTATTTGTTTTCCAGAGAAACCATGAATTCTGAACTTGCAGAAATATCTGATCAAAGAGTGAAAAGGCCATGACTTTTGCAAACATAGTTGGAATTTTTTGAAATTTTGCAGGAACAGACTTTGTGATACTACAAATCTTTTCAAAAAGTATTCTGGCAAAAAGAGTCAGCATTGAAAAAAGAAGGCCAAAGTCACTTTGTAGGCATGATTTTTGTTCAAAGAGTCTCAAAGTCAAATCTTTCTGAAATGAAGTCCAAGTATTTTGAAAATTGCGAGAAAGGATTTGATGTAGAGCTTCTTTTTCTTGCTTCAAGTAGATGATACATACCACAATCCATTGAAATTTTTTTGCAAAAGTTTCATACGTACACGTAACCTTTGCAAACACGAAACTACAGTTATGTACAATACAAACATTTCAAACACATAGCAACTGATACAATGATGTACTCCTTTTATTTGCAATACAACCCTTCCTGATGATCTACACGCATGTAATTTCTTCCATGTGTGTCATCGTCGCCACTAAGACAGGCCCCATCCGCAAACGGAGGTATTTCATCAAATTGGTCGTATTCTTCTTCATCTATGACATTTTCGACTCCAACGATCCGCGCTTGCCATGAAGGACGACGTGCAACCTCGGATTGGCCGGATCACGCACATAGAAGACCTGATTTGCTTGCTTCGCAAGTACGAATGGGTCATCTTTATAGGCGAGTCTGTTTAGATCCACAAGAGTAAAACCTCTCTTGTCGACCTTCACTCCATGTAGGAGTCCCACCCACTTACATCGAACAATGGAATTTGGTATATTCCGTGTCGAGCTCCCAAATTTCTTGATCACCCAAGTAAGAGTTCATTGCCATTGAGGATCCTCCTTCGAGTGATGTTCATCGGAAAAAGCATCTATGCTTACACCACTCGTTTTGAACAAGACTCTTATCATCGACTTTCGGTGTAAAGGTGTACCCATTAATATCGTACCCGCCATGTCCGTACATTAAATCTAGGTCCGTCGACCAACCATTTGATAGTCTCACTAACAGAGACCTCCGCCCTTTGTTTGAACCATGTGAAATCTATCGTTGTGTTCTCGCATGATGGAAAGCTCATCCATTTGTGGATTCTCTTCCGTAATATCGACTTGTCTTTCGATGTACCTGCAACCTGCGCTCTCTTTGCAAGATCTGTCGATCGCTTTGCAATACATATCAAACCGTGGCCTCGTTAGTTTCGATCCAACGGTTCCTTTGCCGCAAGTCGCCCTCATGGCGAGATAGAGGAACACCGATTGCTTGTCTTTTCCCGAGATAGTCCACGCAGAACTCAATAACCTCTTGATACCATAACCTTCCACAATACTACCCTCGGGCTTCACCGATTCCTCACGTAGGATTTTAATATACCCATGTACCTCTCGAGCGGGTACATATAGCGTAGGAATGCGGTCCACATATCTTAATCTCTCTAACGAGGTGAACAACAAGGTGGACCATGACATCGAAGAACGACGGTGGAAATGCATCTCAAGTCGACATAGAGTCCGCACCACCTCACTCTGCAAGTTGTCTAGCACGTCGGGGTCAATAACTGCGGGAGATCGCATTGAAGAAGTAACACACCGTGATTGCAAACTGACATCCTCTGGCGAAATATTTCTTATTGCAACCCAGGAGCATTTGGGTCATCAAGACATGGCAATCGTGGGACTTCATGCCAACAACTTCAAATCATCCAAGGACACAAGCTTCTTAATGTTCATGGAGTAGCGGATGGAACTTTAATACCATGGAGACATTTGCAAAGGTCCTCTTTCTCCTTCTTGGACAGGTGTAGCATGCGGCGGGATATCTGGACCTTTTCCATCCTCCTCTATCACTTTGCAAGCACAGGCCCGATTCCCATGTAGGCCATGTCGCGACGAGCATTCACACCATCCTTTGTCTTTCCGGTATGTTCGTGAGGATACCAACCAAATTGTCGCACATTCTTCTCAACGTGCATGACATCAATACAATGCCGAACATCTAACTCCTTCGATGACGGTAAGTCCCAAAATATTGACCTCTTCTTCCAAATGGTCCTAGAGCGAACAGATTCGACTCTTTCCGTCTTGAACATCGATATCCTCTACACGTGAATATACTTGCCTTCCACTCATAGGCTGCGGTCTCGAGCGGACTTCCTCTTCCCATCAAATTTGTCATCCATCTTACGGTATCGATGACTTCGAGGTAGAAACCTACGGTGACCCATATACACAGTTTTCTTGGAATTTGGCAGCCATAGGCTCTCGGTCTCCTCTTCACAAATAGGACACGCTTTTGCTCCTTTCGTACTGTAGCCCGCCAAATTACCAAGAGCCGGGAAATCATTTATGGTGCAAAATACCATAGCCCGTAGGGTGAAATGCTCTCTTCATGCGCATCCCACACAATGACCCCGCATTCCACAATTTTACCAAATCCTCGATCAATGGGCGAGGTACACATCAATATCATTTCCTACTGTTTGGGTCCGAGATTAGCAACGACATCATGATATACTTCCGCTTCATGCACAACCAAGGAGGAGGTTGTAGATACACAACAAAGCGCCACGTCTTTGTGACGATCGCTCATGTTACCAAGCGGATTCATTCCATCGGTACTCAATCCAAATCTTATGTTCCTCATTTCGGCACCAAACTCCTCATGTTTCCAATCGATGTTTCTCCATTGAGCCGAATCGTGAGGTGTCTCGACTTGCCATCTTCCTTTCGAGACTCATAATGCCAGCGCAACAATTTTGCTTCTCTAGGATTTGCAAACAACCTTTCTAGACGCGGAATGATGGGCAAGTACCACAATACCTTGGCGGTGCACCTTTAGTGACCTCTTCACCCTCGTTGCCCGGCTCTTACGCTTCTTGTCGTTCGCTTCTCCTTTTGTTTGTACAAGGCACACATAAAACCGGACAAATGTGCAGCTCGATGTGCGTTCACGGTACAAGATGCAATCATTTGGACATGCATGTATCCTTTCTATTTCCATTCCCATGGGACATAGTAGCTTCTTCGCTTCATAAATGCTTGTTGGCAACTCGTTTCCCTCGGAGCGAGTCCGATAGAAGAACTAGAAGTGCATTAAAACTTGTATCCGTCAGCGGTGTTTTGCCTTGATTCGAACAATGCAAGGACCGAACCTAACTTAGTGTATTCTCTTTGCAACTTTGTGAGCAGTGGTTTCGCATCGTCTTCCATCGAGCTTTTAAACTTTCCAAACTCTCTTTACGTAATTACCCTCCACATCCCGCAACATTTGCTCCAAATTCTCCGCCTCAAACATATCAAATTGCAACTCATCATCCGGTTCCACCGTGTCTTCATTGCATACCGGCGAGGTACTACTGTCTCCCGTGATGGATCCAACACGTAATTCCTCACGGCCACGTCGAATCGGTGGTCCTCAATTTGGTGAGTTCTTGAATCTTCTCAGATTAGTGCAATCAATGCAAGGACAATATATGAAGTTTACACCCTCCTCACCATGTCCTCTTGGCAATTTTTTGAACTCCTTAACACCCCTCTGAAATTCAAAGACTCACACGACTTTTGCATACATCCATTCCTTACGGTTCATCCGCAATTAAACTTCGCCCAATAAATTATGCACAAAGCTGGAGCGACAAAGAAGCTAGTTATTTGAAATATTGAGACATCATTTGATTAATATTACCTTTGCAAAATAGATGACAATTTCCTCGCAACATATATGAAATATGTACTTAGATCGATACCTAGATTCTTCCCTGGTTTAGAGCTTCCAATTTCCTAGATAAGAGACATACATTTTTAACATGAACAATGATATCAAACAATCTAATTATATAGTGCAAGAGCCTCTGATCTTTTGACTACAACGAAACAATACAAGGGTACCAACGATGACTCCTAATCTCTAAATAGGTTTGGTCTAATCCCATTCGAGAATATGTGGTTCCGACAAGTTCCTAAGCGTTGTACAACTCGAGAGAAAATTTGGCGATCATCTCGCTATTCTCCATATACACGTCTCGACAACAGGTCAAGAGGGTGTGTATCCGAGAATACCAGGAGACGCTACCAAATCTCTACTCTGATTGTACAACACACTTCGAGAACTTGCCCACATATCCTCGAACTCGTCCAAAGAACGTGGACAATTGAGATCGCTAAACATAAATATACCATTTAGTTCGGTATATTTATAAACAAGCATCCTCGAACGGGAGACGTAGGTTCCGCACCCTAAACTCTAGCATTCATCAAGTGACAGCAATAATAATTCCATATTAACATCAAAGCACTACAAATTAAGATAATTAAATACATGTGTACATGCTTGTGAAATAAAGGGTGTGAAATCTGATAGGATATACACAATACCAGTGCAATCTAAACTTTCTTCGCGACATATCAAAATTACATAGTACAAAATTAAAGGGGTTTGAAGGAATGCTCACATTTTGAAGAAAACCACAAATTATGCAAAATGAGGGGAAATCTCCTCAAGTTAGGGCTTCAAATTTACCCTCTTAACACCCACCCTTGAGGATTTCAAATTTTCTCACCCAAGTATTGCTTCCAAACACAGAATATGAGCTATTTTTTCTGGTGGCGGCGGAGAAACCTCCTCTGGAACAATAACAGAGAAGAGTTCAGCTCGAGTGGTATAAATAACCTAACGAGGTACATCACTATCGGTTCTCATATAAAAAGCGATAGTGATGTGATCATGAACATCACAGTCGGTTCTTACAAGACAAGCGACAGTGATTATAATAGTCATCACTATCGGTTTTCATATAAGAAGCGATAGTGATGAGCACGTACACATCACTATCGGTTCTTATTTAAGAAGCGATAGTGATGATAATGGACATCACTATCGCTTCTCACAAAAGAACCGATAGTGATGAGAAGAGCGATAGTGATGTCCATTATCATCACTATCGCTTCTTAAATAAGAACCGATAGTGATGTGTACGCAGTACTCATCACTATCGCTTCTTATATGAAAACCGATAGTGATGATAATGCATATCACTATCACTTCTCGTAAGAACCGATTGTAATGTTCCGGTGCTACATCACTATCACTTCTAACCTAAGAACCGATAGTGATTATGATTAATGCCTCTCCTAAGTCATCTATCACAATCGTTTCTTCCTAAAAACTTAAGAACCGACACAGATGAAGCGATAGTGATGTACCATTCTGTAGTAGTGAAACTTTCTTAACTTGTCTGTTAACGTCCATATCTTTGATTTCATTGCCGATTATGGTTAGATTTGCCAAATTTTGGTGCAAACATATGCCCCCCATTTTTTAGAGATGACATGTCATCTTTCAAAAATATCAATAATCGGCTTTTCAATCGGCTAACGTTTGAACTTCACCCATTAACTGTTGCTTTACTCGCGCCGTAATTTTCTGACATGCGGGTAGTGCGCTTTAATTACTATGTCCTTTGAAATTCGCTTCCCGCCGTTTCAAAAATTTCACCGTGCTATAAATACATGGCCTTCCGGGACCCATTCCTCACGCGTACAAGCTCTCGATTTATCCACAATCGGCTTTTGTTCTTCAAGCTTCCAATCGGCTTTTGAGCACTGCTTCAAATCGGCTGTCAGAATTGCTTCCATGGATCCTTCCCAGGTATTCATCCCGATCCCAAATAGCAAAGACCAATTCTATCTGGGTCCAGTAGGGAATTTAGAGTCTGACTCCGTAATAAATGAAGAAATCCCTCGTCTCCCTTTGTAGGCTTCGGGGTATAATATAGAGGGCTGGACTAAGAGCTTCAGGGCTTGGCCGACAGCTCTTAAAGGGTGGAGATCATGGTATATTCGTGTAGCAGCTCAAAAGAGGGTTGAATGGGAAAAAATGGGCATAGCTGAATGTCTCCCTTTCTTTAGCCGATCCAAGCCAATGAGCCCTTGGTGGCCACGGCTTGTTACTTTTGGTCGATACTTTTAATGCCTTCATGTTCCGCACTGCCTCAAATGGCCCAACTCTTTGGATGTGGCCCAGTTGTGTTGTTTGAGACTTGATGGAGACGGAGATATCGCATACGATTACTAAGCCCAAGTATAAGCTTATTAAATCCAAGGGTGAAGGATGGGCAAAATATATCAAAAATAACAATAAGATCAATGGGATAGTATCGGACGAAGAGCATGCCGCTTTTTTAAATCTCTGCTAGACCGATTTTTATTCTGTGGCGCCTCTTTAGGACCAACTCAAGTATACTAAACTATAGCGTAACAATTAGTAGAGGGCGTCGGTGGCACTTGGAAAGATGTTCTGGCTAGCTTTATCGATGATGCACATAATAAGGTGTCGGCTCTTTACTGGATTCTCGAAATTCATTGTTGGAAATGTCGGAGGACCGCTCTGGTTTATTCAGATTTGGTTATATTGCTTGTTCAGCCGATCGTTTGAGTTAAATCCTTCCGAAGATACGGCTTTCCCCCGAGAAGATACTCCAGAAGGCATGATACCTCAGTTCATAGCTAGCCGATCGTACGGGGAAAGGTTCATGATGTGCTCTGGGAATGAGACAAAGGTGACCCCCATCGGCTCTAAGAAGTATTTGTTATTTTTCCTGCAACTTGATAGCAATGAATTCAAGCAAAATGATTTCTTCAGTTATACAAGTACAGCCGATTTCCGGCGGCCTTCTTTTCTTCACCTTGAAGCCGACAGTGCTCTGATGCCACAAAATACTTTGGATTTGTTCAAGATTTTTATCTCGCCCAGCATTCTGAATGTCGGTTTGCATACCAGGAATCGGACGTTTCAACCTTCATATGAGTTCTATAATCCTTCAGTTTATGCTAGGCAGTTGGGCTTTGGTCAAGTTATTCCTAGTCTGCCATTGCTTGATCGGCTTCAACCAAGAGCCAGGGTCCGCAATGCCACCGCACCAACCTTGTTACCGATAGCCGACTAAATTGATTAAAGACTTGCCTCATTTTGTGTTAAATACCCGTCCGCTCGAGCGCTTTTCTTCATGGTGGTTATCTATTGCAACTGCGCTATATTCTGATAAATCACTGTCGGCTATTGTCAATGAACTTCTTCCAAATCTTCCTGAGCCAATAGTAGATACTAACAGCGTTTCAAGCGATGAAACTAACTCCTCGGGTTATACTAATACGAGTCTTGTAGATACTAATAAGGTATCGGATCGACTAATATATTTTTTTGTGTACATCAATTTCCTTTTTAAAAACACACTTCCTTATTCTTTGTTTTTTTATTTTCGGACTAAAGTCACTTTGGTAAGAAGCGATTTACGCCAATCAAGCAGTGGCCAAGCAAAAAGGCCGCTCCAGACGACTGGCCTCACAGGGTATACCTCCGGTACCCTTGGAATTCAAAGTCCATCCTTATCGGATATTGAGAAGAAGCAACCAAGTAAGTAAAAATATAATCGGCTGATATTTTCTTTGCTTTTTCCAACTAACCTTTAGCCGATTATATTTTTCAGAAAAGAAGAAAACAAAGTATACCAAAGCTCCAGCAAAGAAAGGGTCTAAACATCAGGAGCAAAGCGGCGAGAGCTCTCCTCATACTTCGGCTACTGCGCAGGTGAGTTTACCATATTTTTGATAGGCTATATGTGTCGGCTACTATTTCTTCACATATATTGACTAACTGTTCATTAATTTCTATAGCCGACGCAGTCTGCCCAGGTTGCAAAAATCTTGGCTAACCTCCCAAACATTGCTGCAACGCCTGTCTCCCCACCAAAGCCGACTCCAGAACCTGTAATCACTCCCTCCCTAGAGCCATCTGACCCGACTGATTTGCTGGGCTTCTCTTTGGCTGACCTTGATGACCCAGAAATTATGGCACCCGACCATGATGCTGATTTCAGAAAAATTCTTCAAGTCTCAAAGGAAGCATCGGTGGTCGTCACTTCAACTCCAGGCATAAAAGAAAAGCTTAACAAGCTTTTTGACTTGGTTACGAGACCCCAATCGAGATCTTGGCAAACAACCACCGATTCGAGACGCCATGGCCTCCGTCGAAGCGGACTTGCCTCCAGAAGCTATGGCAGCTCTCCTGAATGTTTGCCATCTAGATGACAGAAGATTTGAAGTGGAGGCAGCTCAGGCAAGGATCGGCCAACGTGAAGCCCAAGAAGCCGACAAAAAACTCCTGGATGAACTAGTCGCAGACACGAAGGCAAAGAAACGCAAGTTTGATGCCAATGCGCAGCAGCTGAAATCGGCTAAGGAGTCCCTCTCCAAGCTTTAAACCACGAAGAAATTTCTTTTGGAAGAATTGGCCAAAACAGAGAAACAAATCCAAGAAGGCCAAGTCTCCATGGAAAAAACTATGTCAGAGAAAAGGATCAAAAACTTGAAATTGCAACGGCTGTGGCAAGCGTGAAGGAACAATCGGCCAAGGTGGTACCGATCCGGGGCGCCAAAGAAGACGAGCGAATTCTTGATGAAATCAAGGCGTGATTGCAAGGGCTGCGCGCGCGTTATCGGCTTTGGCGCAAATCTCCCTGGATCGGGCATTTTATGATTGAACTTCTGATCTGTAGAACTTTAATGATCGTTTTGAAAACACTTGGTCCTGAATGCTTGTAACTCGTTGTACTTATAATCGGCTGTTTAACCGATTCATATTTTGCTTATGAGTTACACTTATAATCGGCTGTTTAACCGATTCATATTTTGCTTATATCTTCTAAGTTTGCAATCCTTTCAGCCGATTAACACCATCGTGTTAATCTTGGCTCTGAATATGATCTTTAGTCGGCTATGCTCCAATCCAAACGCTAGGGTAGTATTTCTTCAAGTATTTCCCGTTAATAGCTTTTGGCAATACATACCCCTCGAGCATTTCTAGTAAGTACGAATTTCCGCCTACTAACCGATTAATTTTGTATGGCCCTTCCCGTAGGTGACCATTTCCCGAATCGGTTATCTTTGAGCCAACAGCGATGTCGTTTTCCATACCAAATCGGCTAGATCGAAGGACTTAGGCATGACTTTTTTATTATATGTCCTTGCAACTCTGATCTTATTCTTTTTAAGCCGATCAAGCGTGGATAAACGTAACTCTGCTAAGCTCATCCAAGTTGTCGATCATTAAATCGTTGTACTCTTGAGCCGATGCACCATTTTGTCCGCTATTCAGACGACTCGATGTTGATTTCTACGGTAGAACGGCTTCTTGTCCATACACCAACCGGTAAGGTGAAAGTTTTCGCTCCCGTGATAAGATAGCCGATAGGCCCAAAGCGATTCCGATAAAGTTGAGTGCCAATTCCTTGGTTTTTGTCGATCTTCCTTTTGATCAACTTGATCGTCTTGTTGGACGACTCGACTTGTCCATTAGCCCGAGCGTAATATGGGGAGGAGTTTAACAATTTAATCCTTAGACTCGTTATGTAATTCGAAACTCGTTGGACATAAACACCGTACCTTGATCGGTCGTAATTGTTTGCGGTATTCCAAACCGATGGGCGATATGTTCATTCACAAAACTAATCGCCTCAACATCGGTCACCTTTTAAGTGGTATAGCCTCGACCCACTTTGAGAAGTAATCGGTTGCAGCCAAAATAAACTTGTGTCCTTTACTTGAAGCGTAAAATATTTGGCGATTATATCTATTCCCAACCCCGAGCGGCCAAGGTTTGATAATTGGATGTAAAGCCGATCTTTGGTGCTAGTTGTACATTGCCAAACTTTTGACATGTTTGACATCCTTTATAGTACTTGAAACAATCTTCTAGCATCGCCGGCCAAAAATAACCTGTTAAATCTCGAGCATCCATTTTATCTTATGTGCCGATTGATGAGAACCACAAATGCCTTCGTGTACTTCACCCATCGCCACCCGCGCTTCTTCGGCTTCAAGACATCTTAACAACAAGCCTTCCATGGTCCGATAATATAGTATATCGTCCATAACGACGTACTTCAATGCTTGTTGCCGTATCCTTCGTTCCGTCGGCTTGGATGGATCATCTAGATAATCTTTTATCTGCGTTCTCCAATCGGCAATATCCGTGCACATAACTGCCTTATTTACTAGTTCAGTCTCCTGACTTTGGTCAAAATCTTTGTTTCCTGATGCTTGCTGAGCTAAAGCATTAGCCCTATTGTTCAATTCTCGAGGAACATGACCGATAGAAAATGATGCGAAAGAGCTGATAATCTCTAAACATTGTTCTAAATACTTTAGTAGTATTTCATCTCGACATTGGTATTCTCCTTTTATCTGCTGCACCACCAACATTGAATCACCATATGCCTCAACAGCGCTCACCCCAATATTTTCCAACAATTGCAAGCCTTTGAGTAACGCTTCATACTCGGCCTCATTGTTTGAGCATCGGCTATTTAACCGGAATGCAAATTCAAAGCTATGCCCTTTGGGTGAAGTGAGTACAATACCGATACCATCACCTTCCCATCTCTTGATCCATCAAAGAACAAATGCCATGGTGCGACCAAGACTAAGTTTGCCGTAGTGGCATGTCCTGTTATAAAATCGGCTAGGACTTGTCCTTTGACTTTAGCGATTCATATGATAAGTCGAACTCAACCAAGGCGTAAACCCATTTGCCAAGTCGACCTCGCAGAATAGGAGACGATGAATATATTTTATAACATCGGTTTTGCGGATCACTTTACTGGTAGATGCTAAAATGTAGTGCCTTAGCTTTGTGCACGAGAAGTACAAAGATAAACATAGTTTTTCGATAAAAGGGTACTGATTTACTGCGTCCACAACCGTCGGCTTAAGTAAAAGATAACCCTCTCTTTACCATGTACCTCTTGTGCCAAAACAGCTCAATAGTATCTTCTTGGCGAGACATATAATCTGAAAGGAACCCTTTTTGAGGTGCGGCCCGGAATCGAGGGTTGGACAGATACCTTTTGACTTTGTCGAAAGCTTTACGATCGGCTCCCATATAAATTCTTCATTGTCCTTTAACTTCAAAGAACGGGTAAGAGCACGAATCCTACGGAGAGGTTCGAGATGAACCGACGGAGATAGTTAATTTTGCCGATCAATTTTGTAACTCGTTTTTGCATGTCGGTGGTTCAAGATTGGCTATGGCCTTGACCCTCGTTTGGTGACTTGATTCCTCTTTCATGTACCATAAAATCTAAAACATCGGTAAATGACACGCGAACGCACACTTGTAAGGATTCATCTTCAAACCGTGCGATCTTATGTTATTAAACACCCTCTCTAAATCGGCCAGATGTTGGAAATCTTCTGCAGATTTTACCACTACATCATCAATATAAATTTCGACAATGTGGCCGATTAAATCGTGAAAGATCAGATTCATTGCTCGCTGATACGTTGCTCTAGCGTTTTCAAGCGAAAGTCATTCTTCGTCCACTCGAACAATCCTATTGCGCCAGGACATCTGAAAGCTGTCTTTGGTATATCGGCTTCTGCCATGAGTATCTGGTTATACCCGGCATTACCATCTAGAAAACTTATGATCTTGTTCCCTGATGCAGCATCGATGAGCATATCGGCTATTGGCATCGGGTATTCATCCTTCGGCGTTGCCTTATTCAAATCTCTAAAGTCGACGCATACTCGAAGCTTCCCATTTTTCTTCATGACTGGAACGATGTTGGAAACCCACTCCGCATATCGGCAAGACCTGATAAACTTTGCTTCCAACAACCGTTCTATTTCTTCTTTTATGACTTGGTACAAGGCTGGATCGAAACGCCTGGGATACTGTTTAAACGGCCGATAGCCCGATTTTATAGGTAGCCGATGTTCCACCAGTTGACGGCTTAATCCTGGCATCTCATGATACTCCCAAGCGAAACAATCCTTATAATCTCTAAGTATTTTTATTAGTCTTTCTTTGTACTTTACATCTAAATTTGCACTAACAAAAGTTGGTCTTTTCCTATCACCGCTACCTATATCGACTTTTTCAAGCAAATCGGTGGATGTGAACCCTTGACCTAACTTTTCAATTTCTTCAAAGTCTTCTATGGCTTCGTAGCTATCCGTTGTTTGCCGATAGCTTTGCATTTTGTCTGCAATACCTTCAATGTTTTTCTTGTCCCCATCGACGTAACACTTCATTTGCCCGATCAAAAGTGCCCGGCTTAACACCGATCGGCATGAGTCTGATTTGCTTACAGATGAAATCACGATCGTCCAATGCCTTTCCGATATGCGGCCCGGCTTCTTCGTGTTGCCAATTCGCGTCGAGCTAGACATGGCGATATGGGCGATGTATCGGTGTGGCGACTTCGACTTCTTCTCCGTTCCATCATGACGGCGCTTGATGCATGGTCGACGGAATACAACGATTGGCATGAATCCAATCCCGACTAAGCGATGCGATGTAGTTTCCTTTGACATCGATTACAAAGAACGCTGTCGGCAAGGTCTTGCTACCGACAGTCAGCTCTGTGACCATAACACCCTTTGCCTCTGTAGGGTCGCCTGTGAAGTCATTTAGAACCATGTTAGTTTTAATTAAGTCTTCATCAGACTTACCCAGTTTCTTGCATGTTGTATACGCATCGGGTTCATCTGGCCCCTCCGTCTACCGGCATTCTTGATATCGGCTTGCCATTTATGTATCCCTTTAGATACAACGCGGCGGATGCCGATGATCATCTTTAGGTTTCTCGAATATGGCACTCTGTATGCGTAACACAAGCGAGCAATCGCTTTTGGCCGATCGTTTCGACTTTGAATTCACCGGCAACATGAGCACCATATTAATATCCATGGGAGGCGTATCATCCCGAATCATGGGAGAATCCAAGTCATCAGCCGATTCGAAATCTTCTTCGGTTTGCTCTTTTCTTCTCCATTCTTTCTTGACGCATTTGATTGGACGAAGTTCATTAAACATCTCGTCTCTGTTTTTCGGCATCGGCCATGCGATTTCTTGCGTCCTTAGCCTCTGGAGATGTTGTCGTTGTGATCGGCTCAGGCCAGATGGACACCACCTGGGTTTGGGTTCCACCGGCTTCCGTATTTGACCAGCCAAATCTTCTTGATTAGAACTGGGCTCGTTTGTCTTGACTTGGCTCGGTTCTTGATCCGGTTTAGATATTCTCTCGTGGACCGGCCTTCTGTGACTTCTGCCTTGCTCTTTGATCGGCCCAGATAGCCTATCACTGGCCGATTGCCTTGGCCAATCATCTTGGGGATAATGTTCCATTGGGCAGGTGTACGGTGATGGCAATGCTACTCTCCTTTCCCAGCAAAACTGCCAAAAGGGACACCTTCTATGTGCCCTCTCCACATTATCAGTACGGTACAAATTATCCGACCGGCGGGTATTATACCGTGGTCGGCTGTTCATCCTTTCGTATTTCTCCATTAATTGTGAGAACGTTGGTCCTGACCTCTTCGCTGGCTGCCTTGATGGAGACTTCTCTGCTTTGTACCACTTACCCACCTGGGGATTCCCTTTGGGTTTAATGGTTCTTGAATTTTTTCCTTCTCGATCGGCTTCTATTTGTAAGGAACCGATAGTGATCTTAAGTGTCTGATCGCCGTTTGAACTTGACTGGATGTTGACTTGTCGATCCCCTTTTGGCTCGTCAGGCATCGGCTCTTTTCCCTTCGCCGAACACTGAACCATGTTGATGGGAAACGGATCAGCGTCAACTTGCATAGTCGGCTCGTCAGCAAATTTCAACCGACCATCCTCAATAGCAGATTGGATCTGTTGACGGAAGATATTGCAATCGTTAGTGTTATGTGAATAAGAATGATGCCATTTGCAATACCTGCGTTTCTTGATCTCGTCGGGCGACGGTATCACATGCCCTTCCGGCAATCGTATTATCTTTTCTTGTAGAAGTAAATCAAAAATACGATCGCACTTGGAAACATCAAAGGAGTACTTAACTTCCGACTTACTCTTAGTCGGCTTAAGCCAAGAACAGACTAGGGATTTCTTGGCCTCTTTTACCCATTCGGCTATATTTATTTCTGCTTCCTCGTCTTCTGAAGAATCACTTGGACAATACTCAACCATGTTGACCTTAGCTTTGTCTTTCTCTTTGTTATTACTATTTTTAAATCTATCTTTAAATACCTTATTATCAGTGAATCAGCTTTCTTGAGCCGATACGCGATGCAATAAGTGGCTAAGGTCGGTGAATTCTTGCGCACCGAATTTCTCCCTGAGCGGCGGGATCAAACCTTGAAATGCTAAATCGGCGAGTTGATTATCGGGCAATGTGACGCTAAAACACCGATTCCTGATTTCTCTAAACCTCTTGATGTAATCCGTGACCGATTCCCCAAACTTTTGCCGTACAGAACTCAGATCTGAAATCCTGAGCTCCAAACTGCCTGAAAAAAAGTATTCATGGAATCGGCTTTCCAAATCGTTCCATAAATGGACCGAATTCGGGGGCAAATAAGTGAACCAAGTAAACGCTGCCCCGGATAAAGACAACGGGAATAATCTAATTTTCAGCCCGTCGGACTGGGCCGCTTCACCGCATTGCGTGATAAAGCGTCCGACATGTTCTAGGGTGGTGATAGAATCATCTCCAGAGAATTTAGCAAAGTCCGGGACTCTGAAATTATGAGGGTAGGGCATACGATCTATGTAATCGGGATACGGCTTTCTATAGCCGATAATTTTCCCTTTCGGTTATATGCCGAATTGGTCCCTCAAAACGACAGAGATTTGATCGGCCCAGTTAGCATTATCGGCCACTGGCATAGCAGGCCCTTGATAATGTCGGTCATAATCGGCATTCTGCCCCCCGAGTGCAAACTCGGGTTGCCAATTATGCTGTGCCATCGGCATTCGACTATATTGCTGGTGCCGATTATGTCTAGTTTGAGGCTCGATCGGGATAAATGGCTCGGTAGGTCACTACCTGTGTGGACTGGGTTTACGGCGCAGTAGGCTCTGTGGCAATCTCTCGGAGCCAATCGGCTGTGAAACCGATTGGGGAAGGGCGTAGAACGGAGCCGACGGTGGCGAATTGTTGATGCATCTAATTTAGCGGCGTCGGTATAGGCGTGGTAATGGCTCACCCCACTTGACCGAGGGTCCCTAAGCAATATGACCGTGGGTTGTGTGGGCATCATGGTCGGGGGTGAGGTTATAGTCGATGGTTTAGGATCGGCCGGTGTGCTCTACGTTTTTTGCGGTACTGAAAAAACAGGATAATTTGGCAGAGCTTGCAATGGGTCGAGTAGACTTCCTGACGAGACCAACTCCTGAGCTATAGATTTAACGCTATTTGCTATCATCGGCTTAAGCGTTGTTACGAGAGCCGATGATTGGTTTATCAAAGCATGGTGCACAGACTGATTAATCATAGCCGATAATTTGGCTTGAGCAGGCAGATATCGGCTTACCTGTTCTGTTACACCTGCATCTCCCAGGGCGTTGACCGTCGGCAGGGCGGATTTTTGAGTGACGCCGCGTCTAGTTTTTTGATAGCAACTTAGCATCATCTCTTCGGTAGCGCCTTCCGAGCTTCAATTTCATGACGTTGCTCTGCAGATAAATCGTCCATTGTTGGAACGATTATAGCTTCTGCGTTGAGATCTGATGGCGGAATTGACTTCCTGATGAAGACATTGCGAGTCCCACCGGGCGTGCCAAGAGTGTGTTGGCGTCAAAAACTTGATGTAGGGTTTCTGACAGCAGCACACCGGACGAACACCGGGTTCAGAGCGTGCCAGTCAATTTGACCTATAATCGACAAGGTAAAAATATAAAATTCACACAAAGCCGATCGTGACGATCAATCGGCTTAGATCCAATCAGCTTGAAGCCGATCAAGATCAAGGTAACAGGATAAGTCTAACTAGCCGATTAAGGCTAATCAGAGAATAAAGGTAGATCGATTCTGAAGAAGGCGATGCACAACAAAATCAGAATAAATTGAACCTAGAGGTGTAATTGACGAAGATCAACAATCGGCGATGCGCAACTTTATTGATCAAAATCGATTACAAAGGCTAAATTACAGAAGCTACTCCTAGTCGACAGGAAAGAAAGTAAAAGCTGGTTGATTGTATTGAGTTGATGTTTTTTTCCCGCAGCTCGCTTCGGTCCTTCCTTTATACCTTTGGCCGATAGTGTCCTGTTACAACACGCTTCAAGCCCGTATCCGTATCGGCCATATCTTTGAACAGTTATTTCCTAAAAAATCTTGCCGTTAGCATAAATATCTCCAAACTTTCTTAACTTGTCTGTTAACGTCCATATCTTTGATTTCATTGCCGATTATGGTTAGATTTGCCAAATTTTGGTGCAAACAGATACCGAGGAAAAACAAAAACCGATGCAGCTGCTCAAGGCCTTCATATGAAACAAAAGGCTCATGACCCTGCAAGTAGAGAAAACACCAACAAATTACCAAATGGTGCCTTTCCACTGCAAACATAATTGGTGCAAACAAGTTGATCTGTCGTTTACCTCACTGCAAGTATGCATTGACTGGCCACCCTTGTATGTGGTGCAGACTCCGCTGGCACCGGTGGGCATGCAGGTGAGGCTGGAGAAGACGGCCTGGTGCCTAAGGTAGCCGCCACAGAAGGTGCACTCCTTGCCGTCGTCCCCGCCCATCACCAAATCCGCCTTCTAGGGTTCCGTTTCCACCCCCCCAAAAAAAAGAGAAAAAAAACACAAATAACTTGAGCACCAAATCGAACCACAGCGTTTGTGGAGGGCAAGGGGATTTTGGATGGGATGAGCGAGTTTACCAGCTTCTCGGCCTCGATGCCTTCGATGTACTCCCCGATAGGTGTCGATTAGATGGCGGTAGAGGCTCGACGGAGACCCCCACCACGAGCAAAGCATGAAAAGAGGGCGAAGACCCCCACCAAGAGCAAAGCAGGCAAAGGCTTGGCAGAACTGCACGGTTTGCGTCTAGGGTTTGGAGAGGAAAAGCGGCGTGGGATCGGAGGGGCGGCGCGGGATCGATGGGTGGTGCGAGGTCGAGCGGCGGCGTGGGATGGACGGGCGGCACGGGGTCGACGGCTAGGGTTTCGACGTGGAGGGACGAAGGCAGAGGTTTTGACGCAGAGGAGTGCAGAGGGAGGTTGTAAGGAGAACTGATAGAGTTACAATCGGTTTTTATTAAAAGACCGATACAAATACTCAACAACTGCAATCGGTCCTCGTAGCCTTTTGTGTCGGTTCTCATTAAGAACCGATTGCAACGAGTATAGAATTTGTATCGGTTCTTAAATAGAATTGATTGTAATAAAGATAGCATTTGTGTCGGTTCTTCGATAAAACCGATTGCAATGAGGCCAGCATTTGTGTCGGTTCTCTGGAAGAACTGATTGTGATGGTAGTGATATCTCTATCGGTTTTATTTAGAAACCGAAACTAATAGTCCATATATCTCTATCATTTTTATTTAAAAACCGACAGTAATGATCAACGTATCTCTATCGGTTTTATTTAAAAACTGACACTAATAGTGCATATATTCCTATCGCTTTTATTTAAGAACCGACACTAATGGGAAACATATCTCTATTGGTTTTAATAAAAAAACCGACACTGATAATTGACATATCACTATCGATTTTATTTAAAAACCGACACTAATAGTCCATATATCTCTATCACTTTTATTTAAAAACCGACACTAATGATCAATATCTCTATTGGTTTGAATATAAAAATGACACTGATAATCAATAAATCTATTTTCATAAAAAAAACCACACTAATTTACTGAAAACCAACACACATGAATATCTTATCACTATCGATTTTATTTAAAAACTGACACAGATGGTAAGCACTATTTGTCTTATATGAACCGAGAAGGGATTTCATACAAAGTTTCTTACATAGTTTTATAGAGTCATTTGCCATACCCTTCCAACCAACCATATTTATAAACAAGCACATCTGAAGGACATGGACAATTCGAGACTGTTTGTTTATAAATATGCTATTTCTATCGGCATATTTATAAATAAACACCCTCGAACGGGAGACGTAGGTTCCGCAACCTAAACTCTAACATTCATCACATGATAGCAACAATAATTTCAGATTAACACGAAAGCACTACAAATTAAGATAATTAAATCCATTTGTGCTTGTCAAATAAAGAGTGTGAAATCTGATAGGATATACATAATACCAATGCAACCTAAACTTTCTTCGCGACATGTCAAAATTACATAGTGCAAAATTGAAGGGGTTTGAAGGAATTATCACATTTTGAAGAAAATCACAAATTCTACAAAATGAGGGGAAATATCCTCAGGCTAGGCTTCACATTTATCCCCTTAACACCCACCCTTTAGGATTTCAATTTTTCTCACCCATGTATTGCTTCCAACTACAGAATATGAGCTATTTTTCAGGTGGCAGCGGAGAAATATCCTCTGAAACAACAACAGAGGAGAGTTTAGCCCGATAAGTATAAATAAACTAGCGAGACACATCACAATCGGTTCTTAGTTAAGAAGCGATTGTGATGTGCACACACATCACTATCGGTTCTCACTTGAAAAGCGATAGTGATGTGATCATGTACATCACTATCGGTTCTTATGTGAGAAGCGATAGTGATGTGAATTATCATCACTATCGGTTCTCACATAAGAAGCGATAGTGATGATTACATGCACATCACTATCGGTTCTTTTGTAAGAACCGATAGTGATGTGCATGATCATTACTATCGCTTCTCACAAAAGAAGCGATAGTGATGAGCACATGCACATGACAATCGGTTCTATTTTGAGAACCGATAGTGATGTTGAAGGATCGAGATGGCAAACAGAGGAGGGGTGAATGGTCGCAAATAAAAATTACTCCAAAATACTCCAACAAAAACCTCGACAAGATCGCTTAAAGGAAATTGTGAAAAACCCGAAAAACTAGACAACTATGTGTACCCCAAGCTTGCATAGATAAGTACCATAAAATATGTGGGGATTTCTGAGTCACAATCCTGGTTGTCTAGTGTCTAAGATAAAGAGGAATCAATTCAAACTCTTGCTTTTAGAAAGGACATCAATTCAAATCACAAAAGTCACTTTCAGAAAAGCAAAAGCAGAATTTCCAGAACTTGTCCTCAATTTGCACAGGAGGTTGGTGGGTTTCTGCAGCTCACAAAATTCTGAGAATTTTTATACCTGTGAGAATCAGAGTCGTGAAGAACTCCACCAAATTTCTCCTCAAAAAGCCTTACATAAAAAACAGGAAAAATCTGATAACACAGTATGCTCAAGAACTTCGAGCAGAAAGTTTGGGTCTCGGTTTTCACCTCATGGCGCCCAAACGGTGTAACAAGTGATCTCAAAAATTTTTATGCAGTTGTATATCAGAGTCCCGCACCTTCTCCAACAGGAATCACTCAAAAAGGATTTTTCTATATTTTTAAAACAATCAAACACTGACTACTGCGCGAAGAACAAGTTCTGAACAAAGTTGGAACTTGAAAGAAAAGATGTTCTCTACTCAATCCAAGAGTGCAAAAGAGATGTAAAACCATATGAACACACTCAAAACATCTAAGATCAGCAGCATTTAGAAAGAGGGGAGGCAAATCAAAATTACTTGAAAGTAAATTGCGGGAATGTAATTGCGGGAAAGTAAATGCTGAATTTAAATTGCGTAAAGTAAAGACATAATGTAAATGTGCAAAATAAATTCAGAGGTGGATGCATAAAACTTTCATTTCTAGAAGGGAGGTTACAAAGCCTCACATTCATGTGGGCAAAGCTCAAATGAGCATCAAAAACCTCAACACCTTCAAGGGAAGGAGGCTACCCCTCCACCCCTATTTATACTACTCTTGGGCCACCTACCACCCTTGGATGAGTCCCTCAACCCTAGAGCACTCATGTAAGGGCTAGGATTAACCCACACACACAGCCATGCAAGGGCTAACCCAAAACACACACACATACCGGGTTTTCTTGCACGGTTTTCAAAGCATACTACCTAGACCCGCTAACCTATCAACTAGACCTCAATCCGATGGCCCTCATTGATCCACATGGCATCTAGCTAGCATCAACTCCTTTCCTTGTCTTCTTGACTTGCCCGGACTCCGTCTCCGATCATCTTCCGCGATCTCCCAACCGTCTCGACCTCCGACGCTCTCGCCTAGTCCCGGTCATCCTTCGCCTCACCATGACCTAGCACCGTCGCCTGCAACCATCAAAGACAAGGAAACTCCTCACATAGCAATGCCCACAAAGATGTGCAATAAACCATCCAACTCATCACTACCCGTCCATCGACCGATACTACCACTCTGGCAGAGACAACTCAAATTGCTTCATTTTGAAAATCAATCCAAATCAAACTCAAACTTGAGCACACCTTGCTCAAATAAAGTCAAATACTCATCACAAACATGGATGGACCTCCACATGGTCCTTCAATCTCCCCTTGATGAGTATATTGACAAACCACACAAAAGGCATAAATTTGAGTTTGAAGAAAATGAAGAAGAAAGCAATTTTAGTTGTAAAGTCAAACTTGGTCCAAAGATAGAAATTAGAACCATGACCAAGTTGACGAAGAGGAATTCAGATTTTAGAAGTTTTCAACAAAACTCTAAAATCCAACTAAACATGTCAAATGTGATTATGAGATTATGATCCAACAAGTAGTAGCATAGTTTTACAAAGATCATAATAACCAAATAAGCATTCACATTTTATCATTTTAGTGATGCCTTTTCTCGTTTTCTCCCCTTTGGCAATATAGGCATCAATTTTTTTATGTATGCATGAAATGCAATCGAAAGAGCTTTGAAGATTATCCAATTGATCAAAATGGAAGGATATTACACCAAGCTTGTCAATTTGGAAGATGACTAAACTAAGACATGTCCAAGTGCAAATACGAGCTTAGTTTTGAATATTTCATTTTTAGCAAGATTAGACAAGTGCAACACTTAGCTTTAGTTTCAAAAATAGAAGAATAGCCACTCTAAGGATCAAAGGAAAACCTAGAGTTCAACCTACTTAACACTTTGGGGAATCTAGAAGAGCATACAAGGTCCTTGGGCTCATTTATCACTTAATGCAAATTTTGATTTATCATCATACAAGACATAGCGGGTGCAAATGTTTGACATTATTTGCATTCTTTACCCACATATGTCTTTGTTTTTAATTTATTTGCATTTTCTTTTGACAACCAATTGACTCAAGCCGTATGCGACCATCTCAAGATGAACTCTTAAGAGGATGGTCTAGGTCAAACACGATGTATTCCAAGTTCATCCCAAGTGCAATGGGAAGCGGTCTTGTGAATGCAAGGTGTTGAGTCATATGTGCACAAGAAGAGTCAATTTTGTTTAATTTTCATTATTATTTTTTTTTGCACAATGATTCATGAGCAATTGAAGGACTCTAGCATGGATCAAACTAGTTTCACCCAAGTTGCTATAGGGACTCTAGAGAACTCCTAAATTTCTCAAATTATGGCACAAACCTCTAGAGAAGAAACCTAGCAAGTAAAAGCAACAAGTTTCATCAAGTTTTTCATTTAAGGCTTATTTCATTTTTAAGCTTAGCAAGTTAAATGAACTTGGACATACCTAAGCTAGTGATTTTCTTCAAATGATGTAGCATGGTGTATAGCATGAAGAAGAAATCAATTGCATAATAGACAAAGCTCATAAAACAGAAAATGCAGTCTAAATGTAATGCATGAACAGATTTCCAAACTCCCCCTCAACAAATGAATCAATTTTAAGCTCAAATCTGGTTAAAGTTGAGTTATTATCAAGATTAGGCATAAAGAAAACCCGAATGAAGTCAATAACAACCAGAAAAACAGAATGAGGAGAAGAAGCCAAGAAACTGCAAAACTGGTTGGCTATTGAGCATAGATAAGATAGAAGAGACTCACTACGGCTTAGACTCGCTCTTATCTTCCCCAGTGATTGACATAGGGAAGCTGACTCTAGATCCCAACTAAGGAGTGCACAGGACCACTGTCTACCAGGAGGCCCAATACCGCTAGACTTATAAGGCGTGAGGGAACTCAACCTAGAGAGAAGAGAGAACAGCTAATCACGCATGATAGCAACCTAAAGCACAAGATAAGAGGTCCATGGAAGGCATGCCAAAAGTCTAAGTGAGTGAACTCAACTCAAGAAAACAAGCCCAAAGTCACCCAAAAGAAACACAAAGAAAAGAAAAGCTAAGCTGGAAGAAAACAAATAATACATAATATACAAACCAGCTCCCCTCATGAAAGGCCGTAGGGCTCACGACTCAAGCTCACTCCTCAAGGCAACAAATCTGAGCTATCCAAAGGCTTGGTGAAGATATCGGCTAATCAAGGTCACTCTCTGAACTGAGCGCGATATCTCCCTTCTCCACATGGTCTCTAAGGAAGTGATATCTAATATCAATGTGCTTGGTCCGGAATGTTGCATCTTTGGGATTTTAGCAATGCAAATAGCTGAAGTGTTGTCACAGAAAAGCGGCACATTTTCTATCTCTAACCCATAGTCTCGTAAGGTCGATCTCATCCAGAGCACCTAGCTACAACAATCGGTGCGACAACATACTCGCCTCGGATGGATGCAAACCCTGCATCGCTTCCTAGATGACCAAGAAACAAGAGAAGTGCCAATGAATTGGCAAGTGCGAAGTGCTCTTCCTATCTATCCTCTGACCAAACAAAGTCGGCATCGAAAAGGCTCTAAGAGATAGACAAGAAGGCGAAGAGTACCAAATACCATAATCGGTGGTAGCACGAAGGTACTGAAGATGCGCTTGACCGCTTTGGCGGTGAGAGGCGCGAGGAGAAGCTTGAAATCGAGCGCACGGACACACAACAAAATGTATGTCCGCCTCGAAGAAGTGAGGTACAAGAGGGAGCGATCATGCTCAAACTCCTTTTGATCGTGAGCTCACCATCCTCATCGGGCTCGAGGACGTAGTGGTGGCCATAGGAGTCATCACCGGCTTCCCATCTGACATGTCGAAGCGCCTCAGGAGGTCACGGGTATATTTGCCTTGATGCAAGAAAGTACCCTCCCGAGTCTGCTAGATTTGGAAGCCAAGAAAGTAGCTCAACTCGCCCATCATACTCATCTCAAACTCTGTGCTCATCACCTCAGAAAACTGAGACACAAGCGAATGAGACGAGCCACCAAAAATGATATCGTCCACATAAATCTGGACAAAAGAAAATGAGACTCATGGTGTCTGATGAACATAGTTTTGTCTACTATACCCATTTTGAAGTCATGGCTGAGAAGATAAGACTTGAGCCTCTCATACCATGCTCTGGGGGCCTGCTTGAGTCCATACAAAGATTTGGAGAGCTTGTATACATGACTCAGAAACTTGGGGTTCTCGAATCCTGGAGGTTGTTTGACATAAACCTCTTCCTCAATATAGCCATTGAGGAATGCACTCTTGACATCCATTTGATAGAGCTTGAAACCCTGGGATGCAGAGAATGCAAGCAGGATCCTAATAGCCTCTAGTCTAGCTACAGGGGCAAAGGTCTCCTCAAAGTCAAGACCCTCAACTTTGAGAAAGCCACAGTGCAACTAGGCTAGCCTTGTTGCGAATGACAACCCCATCCTCACTCTGCTTATTTTTGAACACCCACTTGGTCCCAATGACATTATGACCAGATGGGGGCTCGACAAGCTGCCATATCTTGTTCCTCTCAAAGTTTCAAGTTCCTCATGCATAGCATTAATCCACGATTCATCGGATAATGCATGAGAAACAACCTTCGGCTCAAAGGAGGCAACAAAGGCAGAGTGGAGGCAGAAACTGGACAAACCTGATTTTGAGCGAGTGACCCTCTCAAACAGATCACCAATGATCTGATCAGGTGGATGATCTTTCTGGATATGACGGGGAGGACCAGAAGCAGAAGTGGCCTCTACCTCATGCACAGAAGAGGTAGGAGCAGAGCCACTCACTAAAGGAGAGTCGGAAGGCAAGGGCTGGTCTCCCTGAGGTGCAGAAATGGAAACAGGAGGCACCTCAGGTGTAGAGGGGACTGGATCCGGTGGAACACCATCATCTCCATCATCCTCATCTTCTACAAAGATGGTCTCGGAGGATAAGAAGAGCTCAAACATCGTGTCTAGCTCTGGGCTAGCCTCATCAAAGGTCACATCACGGTCTCTATGATCCTTTGCGCATCAACGCTCCGCACCCTATAGCTACGAGAAGAAGTCGAGTAACCTAGAAAGATACCATCGGAAGAGCGAGACTCAAACTTATCTAGGTTACGGACTTCAAGATAAAACACTTGCAACCAAAACGCGAAAATGAGACACACCGGGCTTTCGCCCATACCTCAACTCATAAGAAGTGCGATGCAAATGTGCTCTCAAAAACAGCGATTAGAAACATGGCAAGCGGTAGCTATAGCCTCACCCAAAACTTCCTAGAGTCTTGTACTCGTCTAGCATCGTCCCGCCATCTCAACGAGGTCTTGTTCTTCCTTTCCACTATGTCATTTCTTTGAGGCGTAGGGAGAAGAGAACGATGCTCTAAACCGGACTCCACACAAAAACTCTCAAAGTAGGAATTCTTGAACTCCGTACCATTATCATCACAGATAGCTCGTAATGCACACAGGAGCTCAATAGACAACCTCTCGATCAAACCCCGAAGTGAGAAAGGTCTCATCCTTGAGGCCATGAAGAATACCCAAGAGTATCTAGAAAATCATCAACGATGACAAGAACATACCACTTCCCTCCTGCCGACTACACTCTATTTGGACCAACAAAGTCCATATGTAAAAGCTGTCTGGTGCATCACCATCACTACGGTGGTCGGAGGATGAGAAGCGATAACCATCTTGCCATGTCGGCAAGGAGAGCAAACTAAGTCTTTGACCATCTTGAGTTTGGGCAAACCCGAATGAGATCGTGGTGCTAACTCGGGTCAAATGATCAAAACCAATGTGACCAAGTCTCCTATGCCAGAAGGAGAGATCACGGGACTCAGAAGCAATCAAACATCGAAGAGAGTCTCCAAAAGAAGCAGAAAAATCAGCACGAAAGACTCCCAAATCTAGAAATCCCGCAAACTAACCCTCCTGATGAATCAAGGATTCTACAGGCATTACTCTTGAAACTTACCTCGAAAGAGTCATCGATAAGTGAAAAACAGAGAGCAGATTGTATTGCAGCTTACTTACTAAGGCAACATCTTTAAGAATGAAATTTTTGTTAATGCAGATGGTACCTTTAGCAATGACTCTACCTGAAGATGCATCCCCAAAAGTGATTAACTCATCACCGGGGGCTCGGACTAGGGAAGAGAACCAATGAGAATCTCCGGTCATATGACAAGAACAACCGGAGTCAACAATCCAAACATCGCCCTTCCCCATCCGACGAACCTGATCAAGACACAAGAGAGAAAGATGACTCAGTACTAGGATAGAGTGAAGACTTAGGAACCCAATACTGAACCATACGACACCTCAGAGTACCAGCCACAGAAGAAGACTGGATCCGAGTGTCTCTCTGACGCTCAACTCTCACATGATCAGGAGCAACTCTGGTAGATAATCTAGGAGTCAAAGCGGGTTGTACGCCGTGGTGGAAAAGCGGACCATCCCGAAGGTCGCTGGATCTCCTACCGGAAAACACCTCACGCCGCTGATATCTACCTCGATGGGAAAAATGAGGAATATCAAGAAGACGACGGAAAGACTGACTACGAACAGCTCTAGGGCTAAAACTCAAAGAACTAGCATGAAAACCGAGTCCTGGACGCTGCCCAAACACAGGCGACTCTCTAACCTGTCTAGAAGCAGTGTGTGTCTTAGGAGCACTCAAAGTCTGGGGATGACCCTGAATACCCCTAAGAGCGAAGAACACGCTCACGCCGAGTGATCTTGGCGCGCCTGAAGCAGAAATCTACTAGGTGACCATCCTTCTTACAGAAGGTGCATGTGTACTTCGCCTTGCTAGAGGCAGAAGCAATAGGAGTAACACCCTTCTGGTCAGAAGTTCTATGGACAACCCCAAGTGAGACCTAAACTTGTGGTGCTCACTGGGAGCTACCACAATCTCACCACTCTTGGAGCCGCGACAATGGTGGGAGGATGCGCCGGCGTGCTCCAAGGATCAAATCCTAGACCTTGATTGAATCTACTAATCTTGAATTGGTCTAGAATAAGATTGAGCTTCTTATTGCCTCCAACAAACTTCTCGAGAGTGCTCATAAGATACTGGCAATCTCGGAAGAAAGAACCACAAGAAGAACAGGGGGAAGGAGAGGAAGAAGTAGAACCAGAAAGAGAAGATCTCTCAGCACGTGCTTTTTGTTCCCTTAGCACGGCTGCCTCAATCTTGAGGGCCTCACAAGAAACGCAAGGAGCATCTCTAATCCTAAGGGTTTGGTCTTTTAACTTCTTCTTAAGCGCGACATGGATTTGATCCACGTCATCCTTAACCCCAACACACAGCAAGCAACCAGTTTGTGACTTAACTAGTAAGTCCTTAGCAAGTTGATCACACTTGACATTCAAAGCATCATTGTCAAGTTTTAGTTGCCTCTGACCCTCACATGAGTATTTGGGTCCTTAGAAGCATGCAATTCAAGTTCATCATTTCTAGCGAGAAAACTTTCTAAGGTGTTCGCTAATGGCATCAATTTCGGCAAGCAATTTAGGGCAATTAGCACATGATGGAGTGGAGTGAGCATGAAGAAAACTAGCCTCAACAGGAATAGCATCAATAGAACTAGTGCTAGCATTCTTCAACCTAAGACCATCAAGTTCAACAAGCACACTATCATGTATGGTCCTTAGGTTCTCCAACTCCACAAGAATAGCATCACACAAAGAGCAATCATCGGTGACTCGGGAGGAGAAGATCTAAGTGAAGCTAACTCCGAGTCAAGGTACCTACTTCCTTCTCAAGCTCAGTACACCTAGCTCTAGCTCTAGCATGAAATTTTCCTAATTTGCGTAAAGCTTCGTTGAGTGGTCATAGGAGGGTACCTCATCCGAGTCATTGTAGAGCTCGAGTCGCCGATGTCGTTGGTGTCGGCCATGAAGCACATGCCGGGAGAAGTCATCGCCGCCCTTCTTCTCTTGCGGATCATCCTCGCCTCGTCGCTCCATGTCTCAGTGTCGGAGAGGTTGATGTCGTCAAGCGCGGCGAGGACGCGGTGGAAAAACTTCTTGTTCTTGGAGAAGTTGCGGTACTTCTTCTCGTCGCGGTTCACGAACTGGAGGCTTCTTGTTGCGGTTCTTGTCGGTGTAGTCATTCTTGCCCGAACCGCCAACGTCGTTCTTGCCTTTCTCCAGCTTGGGACAGTTCGCCCGAATGTGGTTGGGGCCACCACACTCGAAGCAGGTGATCATGCCACCTCTCTTCCTCTCTCTCACCCTCTAGTATGCATGAGAAAACTTGCGAGCGAGAAGAGCAAGCTCATTTTCTAGAAATTTTTTCAGTTGGTCATCGCTTAGCTCGCAAAGGGCGGAAAGAGAGAAACCAATAGAAGGATCAGAAGAAGAAGATCCAATGGGATCGGTGACCAAAGCCATCGACTGAGATTTCGTCTTCCGAGAGACGACATCGATCTCATGAGAATTGAGGCGGGAATAAATCCCATCAAGAGTCAGAGTCGATAAGTCGGTGGTGTCCTTGATGGTGGTCACCTTCATCTCCCAAACCGAAGGCCGAGTGCGGTCAAGAAATGCCGAGCATTGTCCGAGTCAGGGTATATGCAACCAACTGCTCGGAGGTCGCTCAAAATCTTTGTAAACCGACCAAAACACTCGTCGAGACTCTCACCAGCGCGTTGATCAAACTTGTTGTACTCGCGCTTGAACTGATCTGCCTCACGGTCTTGATTTGAGTAGAGCCCTCATGGTAAGCATCGAGGTTACCCAAATCTCGTGAGTGGAGCGAAGGTGAGAAATCTATCATACTCACATGGCTAAGACCTGTATGAGAATGTTCCTTGCCTTAGCATTCGCCTCAACGTCAACCATATTGATGGCCGTGACATTTTCATCGTGAGAACCTCATACGGGAGTTTCACCTTACGCCATATCGGTAGCCCAGGCGATGATGTATGACTCCATCCGGGACTTCCAAAAAGGAAAATCAACTCCATTAAAGATGGGAGTATTGGTGGAATATTTGTCCGTCGCCATGGCTCTTGAGACCGGTCAAGATCTAGAAAGAGCAGAACCGGCACTGATATCAATTGAAGGACCGAGATGGCGAACAGAGGGGGGGGTGAATGGTCGCAAATAAAAATTCCCCCAAAATACTCCAACAAAAACTTCAACAAGATCGCTCAAAGGAAATTGTGAAAAACCCGAAAAACTAGACAAATATGTGTACCCCAAGCTTGCATGGATAAGTACCATAAAATATGTGGGGATTTTTGAGTCACAATCCTGGTTGTCTAGTGTCCAAGATAAAGAGGAATTAATTCAAACTCTTGCTTTTAGAAAGGACATCAATTCAAATCACAAAAGTCACTTTCAGAAAAGCAAAAGCAGAATTTCCAGAACTTGTCCTCAATTTGCACAGGAGGTTGGTGGGTTTCTGCAGCTCACAAAATTCTGAGAATTTTTCTCCCTATGAACATCAGAGTCGTGAAGAACTCCACCAAATTTATCCTCAAAAAGACTTACAGAAAAAACAGGAAAAATCTAAGAACACAGTATGCTCAAGAAATTCGAGCAGAAAGTTTGGGGCTCGGTTCTCACCTCATGACGCCCAAACGGTGCAACAAGTGATCTCCAAAATTTTTCTGCAGCTGTATATCAGAGTCCCGCACCTCCTCCAACAAGAATAACTCAAAAAGGATTTTTCTATATTTGTACAAAAATCAAACACTGACTGCTGCGCGAAGAACAAGTTCTGAACAAAGTTGGAACATGAAAGAAAAGATGTTCTCTACTCAATCCAAGAGTGCAAAAGAGATGTAAAACCATATGATCACACTCAAAACATCCAAGATCAGCAGCATTTAGAAGGAGAAGAGGCAAATCCAAATTACTTGAAAGTAAATTGCGGGAATGTAATTGCGGGAAAGTAAATGCTGAATTTAAATTGTGTAAAGTAAAGACATAATGTAAATGTGCAAAATAAATTCAGAGGTGGATGGATAAAACTTTCATTTCTGGAAGGGGAGGTTACAAAGCCTCACATTCATGTGAGAAAAGCTCAAATGAGCATAAAAAACCTCAACACCTTCAAGGGAAGGAGGCCACCCCTCCACCCCTATTTATACTACTCTTGGGCCACCTACCACCCTTGGATGAGTCCCTCAACCCTAGAGCACTCATCTAAGGGCTAGGATTAACCCACACACACAGCCATGCAAGGGCTAACCCAAAACCACACACGTACCGGGTTTTCTTGCACGGTTTTCAAAGCATACTACCTAGACCCGCTAACCTATCAACTAGAGCTCAATCCGACGGCCCTCATTGATCCACGCGGCATCTAGCTAGCATAAACTCCTTTCCTTGTCTTCTTGACTTGCCCGGACTCCGTCTCCGATCATCTTCCGGTGATCTCCCAACCGTCTGGACCTCCGACGCTCCTCGCCTAGTCCCGGTCATCCTTCGCCTCATCATGACCTAGCACCGTCGCCCTGCAACCATCAAAGACAAGGAAACTCCTCACATAGAAATGCCCACAAAGATGTGTAATAAACCATCCAACTCATCACTACCGCGTCCGTACAACCGGTACTGCCACTCCTGGCAGAGACAACTCAAATTGCTTCATTTTGAAAATCAATCCAAATCAAACTCAAACTTGAGCACACCTTGCTCAAATAAAGTCAAATACTCATCACAAACATGGATGGATCTCCACATGGTCCTTCAGATGTGCATGAACATCACTGTTGCTTCTCACATAAGAATCCGATTGTGATGTACCCAGTGCTACATCACAATCACTTCTAATATGAGAACCGATAGTGATTATTATTAATACCTCTCCTAAGTCATCTATCACAATTGTTTTTCCTAAAAATTTAAGAACCGACCCAGATGAAACGATAGTGATGTACAATTCTATAGTAGTGTAATATTTAATATGTGATGTCTTTTATAATATCTACGCTATGTATGATTGTGATATTTACTAATGTTGAGCCTGTGTGCACTAGCGTGATCCTGGACTAGTGTGGTATACACAGAGGGTCCGGATTTGCATATTCGGGTCCCAACAGAAGTGGTATCAGAGCCATACTGACTGTAGGCCTTGACCCTAGATAGTCTGGTCGTCTCTATAGGATCTTCAAATTATTTTCTAAAGGAAAGAATTAACTTGGAAAAATAATATGTTCTTGACTTATCTCATTCTTCTATTCCTTCCCTCGTCAGAATTTTTCTCTTTTCCCCTGCTGAATTTCTTTCTCTCTCCCTTGCAGGATCAAGTTAAAAACCTTATCTGAGTTGTCTTAGTAGTTGATGTGCCCCATCATAGGAGAAAGAATCAAGTACTTGTTGTCAACCCTGAAGATCATGAAGGAATCGTCGAGCTCAAGGAAGGAGTGGGTTGATGAAGTGTTCCAGGAGCTAGAAGACCTATGCTTCGAGTAACCAGTTGAGACTCATGTGTGGGAGCCACGTCTGCTTAAGATAGAAGTGTTACCCCTGAAGGCGGTAGTTTTGTGTGTATAGGTTGATTTGGTTCTTCCTAGATTGCTGAGTGTGAAGTATGTGTTGCAGAGCTTTTAGGCTTATATAAGCAACCATACCAAGTTATTAATATTGTTTGCTTAAGTTATTGGGTTAAACCTATCTCCCCTGCTTTAGGATTCCTCCTTCTTACCTGTGCTATTTCCCTCTTCCCTAACCCAGTGGAGCAATCAAGCAGATGGTTCAGATTCATGGAAACAACAGAATCAGTGGAAGTGAAAATCAATCCGAGGAGAACCGCAATGATGGATTAGTTCTTCAACCATCAGTACAGATAGATATACAGAGTTCTAGAGAGTTCTTGACTGCTCAGACTTAGTTGATGCATGCAATGATGAAGCAAATGTAGAATATGACTGACCAAGCTAATGTCAACCAAGTGTCCCAAGTTACTACCAATGATTTTCGTTCCTACTTAAGGTTATCGGAATTCATAAGGACTTGTCCGCCAGCGTTTTCAGGAAATGTGTTACCCACGAAAGCGGATGATTGGCTCAAGACCATTGAGACGAAGCTGCTCATTGCTCAGTGTGAAGACGATGAGAAAGTCCTATATGCTTCTTATCAGTTACAAGGAATTGCTGCGAAATGGCGGGAGAAATATTGTGTTGTTCGTGAAGCCCCGCGGAATATCACATGGAATGAATTTGTTGTTGCTTTTGTAATCTCTTTGCCTCACCTGGAGACAGTATGGTCACGGTAAATACGGAGCATAATACTATCCCTGCACCTTGTTCGACATCTAAGCGTTGCTCTCTGAAGTGCTATCAACCAAACAAGTCAGAAGATCGTACGTGCATTCGCTGTGGAGAAATAGGACATACCGCTGATGAACATGCGATTAATTGCTCCAGCTGTGAAGGAAGCCATTCTCTTGGAGAGTGTCCTATGAGTGACATCACGTGTTACCTTTGTGAAGGTCGAGATCATGGTCTAGATCAATGTCCCTGGGATCCAATAGTTACTGCTGTAACCCAGCATCAGCAAAAGAACCTTCGAGCCATAGTTGCTCAAAAGTTGTCAAGAAGAGGTGGAACGTTAGCTGCAAAAGTGGTGCCGCTTGAAGAGTTAATGACACAATACCTTAATCCTGTTGGCCCTCATCAAGAAAGAAGTAATTGACAGTCACCAACAGCATGTTTCCTGTGTGATGAAGAAGGTCATTGGGCTAGGGAATACCCTGCGAAGCAACCAGCTCTGACGCAACAAGAAGACAACAATGTACATATAGCCGAGATGAAACCCTAAACTGCACAACAATGAACACGTGTGCTACAATTGAAAACAATCACAAGGAAGGCCATTATGCTAATCGATGCCCACAGAGAAGACAATCATTGTCTACGGCCATAGATGTTCCAGAAGTTACCTCAGTCAAGTTCATAACGCCAAACGAGAGTAGTAAAATCGCAAGAGAAGTCTATGCGGAGAATCAGTTGAAAAAGAGGCGTTTGAATAAAGACACTACCCCGTGTACGACAAACGCTCAAGAAAGAGATCTTGCCTTAAGCTTTGTTATACCGCAACAAGCATGTTACAATCATCTAAATGATTGCCTCAAGGGCATAACACTAACAATACCTGCAACAAGCCTGGGCATTTTGCTAACAATTGCCCTCATAAGAAAGTGATCGCACCAGTTCAAGTCAATTTCAATTTTGTCCCAGTCAACACTTCAGCGCCAACGTCAATCGAGGAAGTTTAGATCGATGATTTTTATCCTATGCAAGTGTCATATTCTTGTTTGTAGAGGAAAAGTGACTAGTGATGAATTCCATGTAAATATTTTCTTACTTAAAGAAATAAAGTAAAGATGGTTGAAATGATGGAATGTGAAGTATTGTAATTAATGATAAATAAAGAGTCCGATGTTTTTGAGTATTCACCAGTGTTGATGGTTCACCTGAAGATGTTGCATGTGCAATGATGGTCAGTTCAGCGGTGTTTGTAAAGCTTGTTAGCCCGGAAGAATTACCGTTGTCAGAAAGAACAATATTGCTTGATCTAACCTAGGATGTTATGGAGTTAAGTTGCTTGTTGTTAGAGGAAAGTTCCTAGTGAATGGTATTTGGTATCATACCCGAGATGCTACTCCTGAAATGAATTGGTTGTCCGGACATAAGGTTGTCCTGGAGTTTGGTCGAAGAGTTGTGTCAGCTAAAAGCCCTGAAAGCGGGGAAAATGGAATTTCAAGCGACTGTAGATCTTGGTGGTCAGTTGATGATTAATAGGTTGGAATCTGTCAGCTTGGAAGATGTGCCAGTTGTAAGAGAATATCCAGATGTGTTCCTGAGAACCTACTTGATGTGCCACCAGATCGAGAGATCAAGTTTGTTATTGAGTTAGTGCCTGGTACAGCGCCAAAAGTAAAGAGACCTCATCAAATGCCTACTGATGAGCTAGTTGAGATGAAGAAGCGGATCGAAGAGTTGAAAAAAAATGTTTCGCTAGAACCAATTTGTCACCATAAGGGAGTGTCTGTTCTGTTTGAAGATGGGACCTTAGGGATGTGTATCGACCGTCGAGAATTTAATGAGGTGATGATCAAAAGGATAAGTATTCGTTGCCCAGGATTATAATTTGTTTGATCAGTCAAAAGGAGCTGGAGTTTTCTCAGGGATAGATCTTCGATTGAGTTATCATCAAATAAGAATTCGTGTAGAGAATGTTCTTAGGTCAGAGTTTTCTACTCGATATGGACAACATGAATTTACAGTTGTGACTGCTAGAATGATCAATGCCGTGGCATAATTTATGAATCAGATGAATGAAGATTCATGGGATAATTGGACAAGCTGTTGTCATGCACATAGATGACATTCTTGTTTACTCCAAGACAAGGGAAGAGCATGCCTAGTAATTGAGATGGGTTGTAGAAAAGCTGCAAGGGTGATAGTTGTGCGCTAAGTGTGACTGTTGGAAGAAGGAAATTGAGTTTCTTGGTCATGCAATGGTTTCAAAAAGGGGTTGTTGTTGATTTGAGCAAGTGAAAGTAATGTTGTATTGCGAGCAACCGAAGTCTGTTACCTGGATTAGTGATTTTAGGGTGCTACCATTGATTTATTGAAGGATTCTTGACGATTACGAGACCGCTTAAGCAATTGTTGAAAAATGAGAAGAAGTTTGCATGGACGCAGTAGTGCATGCTTTGAAGTTATTGCGTCATTATATTGATGGAAATATGTACAGACCATAAGAGTTCAAAGTGCAGACCTTAATATGGAACGAAGAGGATGGTTGGAGTTGATTAAGTATTATAATGTTGGGATTCGTTATCATCCTAGTAGGCTAATGTTGTATCCGATGTCTTAAGTCGTAAAGGCTATAGTGCCAATATACTAATATCAAGTGATCAATCGAAATTGTGCAAGGAGTTGCAAAAGTTGAAATTAGAAGTGGTTTCACAAGGATTTATAGCTGCTTTGGAAGTTAAGACAATGCTTGAAGATCAGATCAAAGTGGGTCAGAAGGATGAAGGCTTAGCTGACGATTTTACCGTGGATGACCAAGGAACCACACGGTTTAAAGGTCGAATCTATGTATCGAACAAGAAAGAGCTTAAGCAGTTGCTTTTGGAAGAAGCTCATGATTCTAAGTATTCAATTCCTCCAGAAAAGTGCTAAGATATATCAAGGTCTTAGGGAAAGGTTTTGGTGGCCTAAGATGAAGCGTAAAGTTACTGAAAATATCGCTTTGTGTGATGTGTGTTAGAGAATGAAAGCAATGCATCAGAGATCAGCAAGTTTGTTACAGCCGGTGTAGAGTTCCAAGTGGAAGTAAGAGGCAAATCAGTGATAAGATACCTAGTGTTGAGAATGGTCGAAATCCAGAAGGGATATGGTTCCATTTGGGCCATCGTTGACCATTTGGCCGAAGTTGCTCATTTTACACCATTAAGACTACCTATTCAGGAGATCAGTTGGTAGGACTATTTGTAATTGTCTGTTTGAATGGTATGTCTAAGAAGATTGTGTCAGATATAGGTACCCAATTACCTCGAGATTTTGGAATAAGCTGCATGAAGCATTGAGAACTCGTTTGAATTTCAGTACATCGTATCATCCGCAGACAGATGGTCAGAATGAGGGAGTTAATCAGATTCTTGAGGATATGCTGAGAGCTTATGCTTTAGCCTGTGCTATTTCGTGGGATAAGTGTTTGCCGTATGCAGGATTTAGCTATAACAACAGTTACCAGGCTAGTTTGCAAATGTCACCATTTGAGGTTCTATATGGACATGCCTGTCGTACTCCATTGAATTGGAATGAGACACGAGATCGTATGGTATTTGGACTTGATATTCTCAAGGAAGCCGAAGAGCGAGTTGCTATGATTAGAGAGAGGTTGAAGGTAGCTCAGTCAAGGAAAAAGAGCTACGCTGATAACCGTCGTCAAGATTTGAGGTTCGAGTCAGTTGATTTTGTGTATCTCAGAGTTAGCCCTCTTAAAGGTGTTGGAAGGTTCCACGATAAAGGGAAGCTTGCGTCAAGATATGTTGGTCCGTTCAAGATTTTGAGCTGTCAAGGAGAGGTTGCTTATCAGTTGGAGTTGCCGCAGTGATTGGCAGGAGGGCATGATGTGTTCTATGTGTCGCAATTTAGGAAATGTCTCAGAGTGCCAACGGAGCAGCTACCATTGGAAGCAATTGAATTGCAGGAAGATTTGACTTATAAGGAGCAGCCAGTCAAAATTTTGGGACATTATGGAATGAAGGACCAGGAACAAGTCTATTCGCTTTTGCAGAGTTCAGTGGAGCAATCATTCCGAAGGTGAAGCAACTTGAGGGTGTGAAGAGGATTTGAAGTCAGATTTCCCAAACCTATTCTTTATTTAGCCCTCAATCTAGAGGTCGAGATTCTGTTAAGGGGGGAGGTTTGTAACATCCCAAAATTTGCATTTAATATTATTTAATTGTTATTTATGTGATCTGTGATTTTCTAGAGTTATTGGATTTTTTCTAGAATTTAATTGAATTAATTTCAAATTATGTATATTGACCTTTTGTGAAAATTAATTAAATTTAGACAAGTTTAATATAAAGTTTGGCTAAAAATATTTTATTTTAGCTCAAAATATCTCAAAAGTATTTTTGAGAATTTTCTTGGATTTTTCTTGGTATATTTATTGCCTAAAGCTAATTAAATGAATTTCTATAAATATTTTAAAGAGGAAAATGAGGGGAAAATAGATGTAATAGTATTGGGCCGGAACCCAATACTGTTTTTGCAAGGCCCATCATTGTGTGGCCCAGTCCTTTCGTGTCATCGGCCCATTTTCTAGAGGCATGGATGCTCACCGTCGGATCAAGGATTGGTGGCTGAGATTTGATGTCAAGGATCTGGAAACCCTAGCGTCGTAGACCGTAGGATCAAGATCAAGCGGCGCCAGTTAAGTCAGTGCGATTAGGGTAAGCGAAGATCTCATCCGTCGTTTTGGAAATGGACGGATCCGATTTTGCCGCGTCAGGTCGCATCTTGGCCGTTCGTTGGCGATCGGATGGTGCGTGGTTGTCGTCTCCGATCGGGACTCAGAGTTCTAGAGGCATGGATGCTCACCGTCGGATCAAGGATTGGTGGCTGAGATTTGATGTCAAGGATCTGGAAACCCTAGCGTCGTAGACCGTAGGATCAAGATCAGCGGCGCCGATTAAGTCGGTCGCGATTAGGGTAGCGAAGATCTCATCCGTCGTTTTGGAAATGGACAGATCCGATTTTGCCGCGTCAGGTCGCATCTTGGCCGTTCGTTGGCGATCGGATGGTGCGTGGTTGTCGTCTCCGATCGGGACTCAGAGTCCGCCGCCAACACGCCTTCGCCGCCATGTAACCTTGGTGTCCGTGTAGGGTTCGAATCCCAGCGCTATAAGTACCGCGCGTGCTAGCCCGAGGTTCCCTTTTGAACGCCGCATCTGCTGGTCCAAGAATCGTCACCGAAGTCGCCGTCTTCATCGATCGGGAGCTCGCCGTTTTTCCTTGTTGTGCCTCCGTCGGGTTCACCGTGTTTTCGTAGCTGTCCGGTGTTCGTTCGCCGCCGTTGACGGCAGATCTGGAATCCCCGCTTCGAGACGCATCGGTTCCGGGTGTTTCAATCTCCCCCTTGATGAGTATATTGACAAACCACACAAAAGGCATAAATTTGAGTTTGAACGTGAGAAGAAGAAAGCAATTTGATTGCAAAGCCAAACTTGGTCCAGAGATAGAAATTAGAACCATGACCAAGTTGACGAAGAGGAATTTAGATTTTAGAGTTAAATTTAAGAAAGAGCAAGTTTTCAACAAAACTCTAAAATCCAACTAAAGCATCAAATGTGATTATGAGATTATGATCCAAGAAGTAGTAGCATAGTTTTACAAAGATCATAATAACCAAATAAGCATTCACATTTTATCTTTTAGTGATGCCTTTTCTCGTTTTCTCCCCTTTTGGCAATATAGGCATCAATTTTTTTATGTATGCATGAAATGCAATCGAAAGAGCTTTGAAGATTATCCAATTGATCAAAATGGAAGGATATTACACCAAGCTTGTCAATTTGAGAAGATGACTAAACTAAGACATGTCCAAGTGCAAATCTGAGCTTAGTTTTGAATATTTCATTTTTAGCAAGATTTGACAAGTGCAACACTTAGCTTTAGTTTCAAAAATAGAAGAATAGCCACTCTAAGGATCAAAAGGAAAACCTATAGTTCAACCTACTCAACACTTTGGGGAATCTAGAAGAGCATACAAGGTCCTTCGGGCACATTTATCACTTAATGCAAATTTTGATTTATCATCATACAAGACATAGAGGGGTGCAAATGTTTGACATTATTTGCATTCTTTACCCACATATGTCTTTGTTTTTAATTTATTTGCATTTTCTTTTGACAACCAATTGACTCAAGCCGTATGCGACCATCTCAAGATGAACTCTTAAGAGGATGGTCTAGGTCAAACACGATGTATTCAAAGTTCATACCAAGTGCAATGGGAAGCGGTCTTGTGAATGCAAGGTGTTGAGTCGTATGTGCACAAGAAGAGTCAATTTTGTTTAATTTTCATTTTTAGCACAATAATTCATGAGCAATTGAAGGACTCTAGCATGGATCAAACTAGTTTCACCCAAGTTGCTATAGGGACTCTAGAGAACTCCAAAATTTCTCAAATTATGGCACAAACCTCTAGAGAAGAAACCTAGCAAGTAAAAGCAACAAGTTTCATCAAGTTTTTCATTTAAGACTTTTTCATTTTAATGCATAGCAAGTTAAATGAACTTGGACATATCTGAGCTAGTGATTTCCTCCATATGATGCAGCATGGTGTATAGCATGAAGAAGAAATCAATTGCATAATAGACAAAGCTCATTAAGCAGAAATGCAGTCTATATGCAATGCATGAACAGATTCCCAAACTCCCCTCAACAAATGAATCAATTTTAAGCTCAAATCTGGTTAAAGTTGAGTTATTATCAAGATTAGGCACAAAGAAAACCGAATGAACTCAATAATAACGAGAAAAAGCAGAATAAGGAGAAGAAGTCGAGAAGCGCAAAATTGGATGGCTATAGAGCATAGAAAAGATATAAGAGACTCACTACGGCTTAGACTCGCTCTTATCTTCCCGATGGTGACATAGGGAGGTGACTCTAGATCCCAACTAAGGAGTGCACACAGGACCACATCTATCCAGGAGGCCCAATACCGCTAGACTTGTAAGGCGTGAGGAGCTCAACCTAGAGAGAAGAGAGACGACTAATCACGCATGATAGCAACGTAAAGCACAAGATAAGAGGTCCATGGAAGGCATGCCAAAAGTCTATGTGAGTGAACTCAACTCAAGAAAACAAGCCCAAAGTCACCCAAAAGAAATACAAAGAAAAGAAAAGCTGGAAGAAAACATATAATACATAATATACAAACCAGTTTCCCCTCACGAAATGCCGTAAGGGCTCACGACTCCAAGCTCGCTCCTCAAGGCAACAAATCTGGAGCTATCCAAAGGCTTTGTAAAGATATCGGCTAATTGGTGGTCACTCTCTACAAACTGAAGCGCGATATCCCCCTTCTCCACATGGTCTCTAAGGAAGTGATATCTAATATCAATGTGCTTGGTCCGGAATCTTTGCTTTGGGTTCTTGGTAATGCAAATAGCAAAAGTGTTGTCACAGAAAAGTGGCACACTCTCTATCTCCAACCCATAGTCCCACAAGGTCGATCTCATCCAGAGCACACAGCTCGACAATCGCTGCGACAACATACTCGGCCTCAGCGGTGGGCTGTGCAACCCTAGACTACTTCCTAGATGAACAAGAAACAAGAGAAGTGCCAATGAATTGGCAAGTGCCAGAAGTGCTCTTCCTATCTATCCTACAACCAGCAAAGTCGGCATCGAAAAAGGCTCTAAGAGATAGACAAGAAGGCGAAGAGTACCAAATACCATAATCGATGGTAGCACGAAGGTACACGAAGATGCCCTTGACCTTTGGCGGTGAGAGCGAGAGGAGAAGCTTGAAATCGAGCGCCGCACACACAAATGAAATGTATGTCGGCCTCGAAGCGGTGAGATACAAGAGGAGCCGATCATGCTCCGAAACTCCTTTTGATCAGCAGGCTCGCCATCCTCATCGGGCTCGAGGACAGTAGTGGTGGCCATAGGAGTCATCACCGGCTTCCCATCAGACATATCGAAGCGCCTCAAGAAGTCACGGGTATACTTGCCTTGATGCAAGAAAGTACCCTCCCGAGTCTGCTTGATTTGGAAGCCAAGAAAGTAGCTCAACTCGCCCATCATACTCATCTCAAACTTTGTGCTCATCACCTCAGAAAACTGAGACACAAGCGAATGAGATGAGCCACCAAAATGATATCGTCCACATAAATGCGGACAAGAAGAAAATGAGACTCATGGTGTCGATGAGCGAGTTTTGTCTACTATGCCCATTTTGAAGTCATGGTGAGAAGATAAGACTTGAGCCTCTCATACCATGCTCTGGGGGCTGCTTGAGTCCATACAAAGCTTTGGAGAGCTTGTATACATGACTCGGAAACTTGGGGTTCTCGAATCCTGGAGGTTGTTTGACATAAACCTCTTCCTCAATATAGCCATTGAGGAATGCACTCTTAACATCCATTTGATAGAGTTTGAAGCACTGGGATGCAGAGAATGCAAGTAGGATCCTAATAGCCTCTAGTCTAGCCAGAGGGGCAAAGGTCTCCTCAAAGTCAAGACCCTCAACCTGAGAAATGCCCTGTGCAACTTGCCTAGCCTTGTTGCGAATGACAATCCCATCCTCACTCTGCTTGTTTTGAACACCCACTTGGTCCCAATGACATTATGACCGGATGGGGCTCGACAAGTCGCCATACCTTGTTCCTCTCAAAGTTCTCAAGTTCCTCATGCATAGCATTAATCCACGATTCATCGGATAATGCATGAGAAACATCCTTCGGCTCAAAGGAGGCAACGAAGGCAGAGTGGAGGCGGCCGGACAAACCTAATTTTGAGCGAGTGACCGCTCAAGCGGATCACCAATGATCGATCGGTGGATGAGCTTTACGGATATGTCGGGGTGGACCGAGCGAAGTGGCCTCTACCTCATGCACGTAAGAGGTAGGAGCGAGCCACTCGCTGAAGGAGAGCGGAAGGCAAGGCCTGGTCTCCCTGAGGTGCAGAAATGGAAACAGGAGGCTCCTTAGGTGTAGAGGGAACTGGATCCGGTGGAACACCATCATCTCTATCATCTTCATCTTCTACAAAGATGGTCTCGGAGGGATAAGAAGAGCCTGAAACATCAGGTCTAGCTCCTGGGCTAACCTCATCAAAGGTCACATCACATGTCTCTATGATCCTATGCGCATCAACACTCCAGATTCTATAGCTACGAGAAGAAGTCGAGTAACCTAGAAAGATACCATTAGAAGAGCGAGACTCAAACTTATCTAGGTTACCAGACTTCAAGATAAAACACTTGCAACCGAAAACGAGAAAATGAGACACACTGGGCTTTTGCCCATACCTCAACTCATAAGAAGTGCGATGCAGATGTGCTCTCAAAAACACGCGATTAGAAACATGGCAAGCAATAGCTATAGCCTCAGCCCAAAACTTCCTAGGAGTACTGTACTCGTCTAGCATCGTCCTGGCCATCTCAACCAAGGTCCTGTTCTTCCTTTCCACTATGCCATTCTGCTTTGGGGCGTAGGAGAAGAGAAGCGATGCTATAAACAGGACTCCACACGAAACTCTCAAAGTAGGAATTTTGAACTCCATGCCATTATCACTTGTGTATAGCTCGTAATGCACAGGGAGCTCAATAGACAACCTCTTGACCAAACCCATGAAGTGAGAAAAGTCTCATCCTTGAGGCCATGAAGAATACCCAAGAGTATCTAGAAAAATCATCAACGATGACAAAACATACCACTCCTCCTCTGTTGTGCACTCTAGCCGGACCAACGGTGTCCATATGTAAAAGCTGTCACGGTGCATCAGTCATCACTACGGTGGTGGAGGATGAGAAGCGATAACCATCTTGCCATGTCGGCAAGGAGAGCAAACTAAGTCTTTGACCATCTTGAGTTTGGGCAAACCCCGAATGAGATCGTGGCTGCTAACTCGGGTCAAATGATCAAAACCAAGGTGACCAAGTCTCCTATGCCAGAAGGAGAGATTACGGGACTCAGAAGCAATCAAACATCGAAGAGAGTCTCCAGAAGAATCAGAAAAATCAGCACGAAAGACTCTCCCAAATCTTGAAATCTCGCAAACTAACCCTCCTGATGAATCAAGAATTCTACAGGCATTACTCTTGAAGATTACCTCGAAAGAGTCATCGATAAGCTAAGAAACAAAGAGCAGATTGTATTGCAGCTTACTTACTAAGGCAACATCTTTAAGAATGAAATTTTGGTTAATGCAGATGGTACCTTTAGCAATGACTCTACCTGAAGATGCATCCCCAAAAGTGATTAACTCATCACCGGGGGCTCGGACTAGGGAAGAGAACCAACGAGAATCTCCGGTCATATGACGAGAATAACCGGAGTCAACAATCCAAACATCGCCAATCCCCATCCGACGAACCTGATCAAGACACAAGAGAGAAAGATGACTCAGTACTGGGATAGAGTGAAGACTTAGGAACCCAATACTGAACCATACGATACCTCAGAGTACCAGCCATAGAAGAAGACTGGACTCGAGTGTCTCTCTGACGCTCAACTCTCACACGATCAGGAACAACTCGTAGATAATCTAGGAGTCAACAGCTGGGTTGTACGCCGTGGTGCAAAAGCGGACCATCCCGTAAAGGTGCTGGATCTCCTCTGGGAAAACACCTCACGCCGATATCTACCTCGATGGGAAAAATGAGGAATATCAAGAGGACGGCGGAAAGATTGACTCTGAATAGCTCGGGACTAAAACTCGAAGAACTAGCATGAAAACCAAGTCACGGGCGCTGCCCAAAACAGGCGACTCTCTAACCTTTCTAGAAGCGGTGTGTGTCTTAGGAGCACTCAAAGTGCAGGATGACCACAATACCCTAAGGCGACAACACGCTCACGCCGAGTGATCTTGGCGCGCTGAAGCGAAAATCTACTAGGTGACCATCCTTCTTACGGAAGGTGCATGTGTACCGCCTTGCTAGAGCGAAGCAATAGGAGTAACACCCTTACGGTCGAAGTCCTATGTACAACCCAGTGGACCTAAACACGGTGGTACTCACTCAGGAGCTACCACAATATCACCACTCTTGGAGCCGCGCACAATGGTGGGAGGATGCGCCCGGCGTGCTCGAAGGGATCAAATCCTAGACCTTGATTGAATCTACTAATCTTGGATTGGTCTAGAATAAGATTGAGCTTCTTCTTGCCTCCAACAAACTTCTCGAGAGTGCTCATAAGATCTTGGCAATCTCGGAAGAAAGAATCACAAGAAGAGCAGGGGAAGGAGAGGAAGAAGAAGAACCAGAAGAGAAAGAGAAGATCTCTCGTACGTGCTTTTTGTTCCCCTAGCACAGTGCCTCAATCTTGAGGGCCTCACAAGAAACGCAAGAGCATCTCTAATCCTAAGGGTTTGGTCTTTTAACTTCTTCCTAAGCTCGACATGGATTTGATCCACATCATCCTTAACCCCAACACACAGCAAGCAACCGTTTTGACTTAAGTAGTAAGTCCTTAGCAAGTTGATCACACTTGACATTCAAAGCATCATTGTCAAGTTTTAGTTGCCTCTGACCCTCACATGGTACTGGGTCCTTAGAAGCATGCAATTCAAGTTCATCATTTCTAGCGAGAAACTTTCTAAGGTGTTAAGCTAATGGCATCAATTTCGCAAGCAATTTAGGGCAATTAGCACATGATGGAGTGGAGTGAGCATGAAGAAAACTAGCCTCAACAGAATAGCATCAACGAGAACTAGTGCTAGCATTCTTCAACCTAAGACCATCAAGTTCAGCAAGCACACTATCATGTATGGTCCTTAGGTTCTCCAACTCCACAAGAATAGCATCACACAAAGATCAATCATCGGTGACTCGGGAGGAGAAGATCTAAGTGAAGCTAACTCCCAGTCAAGGTACCTACTTCCTTCTCAAGCTCAGTACACCTAGCTCTATCTCTAGCATGAAATTTTCCTAATTTGTAGAAAGCTTCGTTGAGCTGGTCATAGGAGGTACCTCATCCGAAGTCATTTGTAGAGCTCGAGTCGCCGATGTCGTTGGTGTCGGCCATGAAGCACATCTTAGAAGAAGTCGTCGCCGCCCTTCTTCTCTTGCGGATCATCCTCGCCCTCGTAGCTCCATGTCTCCGTGTCGGAGAGGTTGATGTCGTCAAGCGCGGCGAGGACGCGGTGGAAGAGCTTCTTGTTCTTGGAGAAGTTGCGGTACTTCTTCTCGTGTGCTGGTTCACAAACTGGAGGCTTCTTGTTGCGGTTCTTGTCGGTGTAGTCGTTCTTGCCCGAACCGCCAACGTCGTTCTTGCCCTTCTCGACTTGGGACAGTTCGCCGAATGTGGTTGGGGCCACCACACTCAAGCGGTGATCATGCCACCTCTCTTCCTCTCTCTCACCCTCTTGTATGCATGAGAAAACTTGCGAGCGAGAAAAGCAAGCTCATTTTCTAGAAATTTTTCCAGTTGGTCATCGCTTAGCACGCAAAGGGCGGAAAGAGAGAAACCAATAGAAGGATCAGAAGAAGAAGATCCAATGGGATCGGTGACCAAAGCCATCGATGAGATTTCGTCTTCAGAGGCGACATCGATCTCATGAGTCTTGAGGCGGGAATAAAGCTGTCAAGAGTCGAGTCGATAAGTCGGTGGTGTCCTTGATGGTGGTCACCTTCATCTCCCAAACCCGAAGGTCGAGTGCGGTCAAGAAATGCCGAGCATTGTCCGAGTCGGGTATATGCAACCAAGCTGCTCGGAGGTCGCTCAAAATCTTTGTAAACCGACCAAAACACTCGTCGAGACTCTCACCAACCACGTTGATCAAATTTGTTGTACTCGCTTGAGGCGGTCACGCCTCACGGTCTTGATTTGAGTAGAGCCCTCATGGTAAGCATCGAGGTTACCCAAATCTCGTGAGCGGAGCGATGGTGAAAATCCTATCATACTCACTGCGGCTAAGACCAGTATGAGAATGTTCCTTGCCTTAGCATTCGCCTCAACGTCAACCATATTGATGGCGTGACATTTTCATCGGCGAGGAACCTCATACGGGAGTTTCACCTTACGCCATATCGGGTAACCACAGGCGGTGGTGTATGACTCCATCCGGGACTTCAAAAGGAAAATCAACTCCATTAGAGATGGGAGGCTTGGTGGAATATTCGTCGTCGCCATGGCTCTTGAGACCGGTCAAGATCTATGGAAGAGCAAAACGCTCTCGATACCAATTGAAGGACCGAGGTGGTGAGCAGAGGGGGTGAATGGTCGCAAATAAAATTTCCATAAAATATTCCAACAAAAACCTCGACAAGATCGCTCAAAGGAAATCGTGAAAACACGAAAAACTAGACAACTATGTGTACCCCAAGCTTGCATGGATAAGTACCATAAAATATGTGGGGATTTTTGAGTCACAATACTGGTTGTCTAGTGTCCAAGATAAAGAGGAATCAATTCAAACTCTTGCTTTTAGAAAGGACATCAATTCAAATCACAAAAGTCACTTTCAGAAAAGCAAAACCAGAATTTCCAGAACTTGTCCTCAATATGCACAGGAGGTTGGTGGGTTTCTGCAGCTCACAAAAATTTTGAGACTTTTTCGTCCTATGAGCACCAGTGTCTTGAAGAACTCCACCAAATTTCTCCTCAAAAAGCCTTACAAAAAAAACAGGAAAGATCTAAGAACACAGTCTGGTCAAGAACTTCGAGCAGAAAGTTTGGGGCTCGGTTTTCACCTCATGACGCCCAAATGGTGCAACAAGTGAACTCCAAATTTTTCTGCAAGTGAATGTCAAAGTCCCGCACTTCCTCCAACAAGAATCACTTGAAAAAGATTTTTCTAGATTTTTATAGAAATAGAAATCAAACACTGACTGCTGCGCGAAGAACAAGTTCTGAACAAAGTTGGAACTTGAAAGAAAAGATGTTCTCTACTCAATCCAAGAGTGCAAAAGAGATGTAAAACCATATGAACACACTCAAAACATCCAAGATCAGCAGCATTTAGAAGGAGGGGAGGCAAATCCAAATTACATGAAAGTAAATTGCGAGAATGTAATTGCGGGAAAGTAAATCTGAATTTAAATTAAGTAAAGTAAAGACATAATGTAAATGCATAAAATAAATTCAGAGGTGGTTGGATAAAACTTTCATTTCTGGAAGGAGAGGTTACAAAGCCTCACTTTCATGTGGGCAAAGCTCAAAGGAGCATTCACAAACTCAAAACCTTCAAGGGAAGGAGGCTACCCCTCCACCCCTATTTATACTACTCTTGACACCTACCACCCTTGGATGAGTCTCTCAACCTAGAGCACTCATCTAAGGGCTAGGATTAACCCACACACATAGCCATGCAAGGCTAACCCAAAACCCACACACATACAGGGTTTTCTTGCAGTTTTTAAAGCATACTACCTAGACCGCTAACCTATCAACTAGACCTCAATCAACGGCCCTCATTGATCCACGCGGCATCTAGCTAGCATCATCTCCTTTCCTTGTCTTCTTGACTTGCGGACTCCGTCTCCAATCATCTTCCGGCGATCTCCCAACCGTCTGGACCTCCGACGCTCCTCACCTAGTCCCGGTCATCCTTCGCCTCACCATGACCTAGCACCGTCGTCCTGCAACCATCAAAAACAAAAAAACTCCTCACATAGCAATTCCCACAATGATATGCAATATAAACCATCCAACTCATCACTACCGCGTCCATACGATCGGTACTTCCACTCCTGGCAGAGACAACTCAAATTGCTTCATTTTTAAAATCAATCCAAATCAAACTCAAACTTGAGCACACCTTGCTCAAATAAAGTCAAATACTCATCACAAACATGGATGGACCTCCACATGGTCCTTCAATATATAAGGGCGAGTTACATAAAGTGATCAATCAACGGTTCTGATTCGATGTCTGCAACAGCAGCAACTTTTCACGTTGATTTGGAATCCTTCCTGAATGAATCTAGAGGTGGGATTGTATGCAATAGATAGGTCTTGAAGTAAGTTTTCCAGCGAGTGGTGGCTCAGCCCAAACGGACTTCGTTTGAGGAAGTTATGGCCTTTTTAGTCCGGCGCTGTCAGGCTGACTCCGAGACGAGTTGTAGTCCGAATTGAAGTGCACGGGCGGCATCAATTGGGCTTGTACTTTAGTTGAACGTGGCTTGTAGATGTTCAAGTTGTGTATGAGGTCTCCTTGAGTTAACATCTCCTCTCCCATGCTCCTAAGTAACAACACATCACAAGGAAAATTATGAAGTAGCACATTCTCATTAGAACAAGTATTATCACCTAAGAACGAGCTCACCTTGTAATTGAGTTGTTTTGCTCGGGCTCGTGTTATTGGACTATGAGTTAAAGTTGTATCCATAGGAGTTATGTCCTCATCATTATCCCCCTCTAAAATTGGAGTCGTCCTCGACTCAATCTCATCTTCTTCACCCATGTTTGGTTTGAAATCTGAAATGTTAAAAGTGGGACTAACCCCGAAATCTGCAGGCAACTCAAGCTTATATGCATTATCATTAATCTTTGCAAGTACTTTAAAAGGACCATCAGCTCGAGGCATTAATTTAGACTTTCTCAATTCAGGAAATCTATCTTTGTGTAGATGCAACCAAACAAGATCACCAGGTTCAAAGGTTAATTGTTTTCTACCCTGGCTACCATATGCTTTATATTTTGCATTCATCTTTTCAATATTTTCTTTAACTAATTCATGCATCTTCAAACTCAATTCAGCATGGCTTTTAGCATCAAAATTTAATATTTTAGAAGGAGGTAAAGGTAACAAATCAATAGGAGCACGTGGATTAAACCCATATACGATCTGAAACAGACTTACCTTGGTTGTGGAGTGTATGGACCTATTATAAGCAAATTCAATATGAGGTAAGCAGTCTTCCCACATCTTCAGATTTGTCTTGAGAATCGCTCGTAGCATAGTAGACAATGTGCGGTTGACGACCTCACATCATCCGTCGATGCGAGGGTGACAAGTAGTGGAGAAAAGCAATTTTGTCCCCAATTTATTCCATAGGCTTCTCCAAAAATGACTCAAGAACTTTGCATCACGGTCTGAAATGATGGTATTGGGCACACCATGTAAACGAATGATCTCCTTGAAAAACAAATCAGCAACGTTTGTAGCATCATCGCTCTTATGACAAGGTATAAAATGAGCTATTTTAGAGAAACGATCAACCACCACAAATATACTATCCCTTCCCCTCTTAGTCCTAAGCAATCCTAACACAAAATCCATTGAAATATTCTCCAAAGGAATGCTAGGGACAGGAAGAGGCATATAAAGACCATGTGGATTCAAACGGGACTTAGCTTTATTGCAAGTGGTGCACCGTGACACATAGCGCTCAACATCACGCCTCATCTTAGGCCAAAAGAAATGGGCAACAAGTACATCCTCCGTCTTCTTCACTCCAAAGTGTCCTATCAAACCACCTCCATGCGCTTCCTGCAAAAACAAAAGGCGAACAGAACTAGTTTGGGCGTAAAGCATTTAGCACGATATAATAATACATCATTTAGCACATATTTATTCCAAGTTCTTCCTTCTCTACATTTCAGATAAGCATCTCTAAAATCCAGATCAGTGGCATACAAGTCCTTGATTGTTTCCAAACCAAAAATTTTATGATCAAGTTGTGATAACAAAGTATATCTCCGAGACAACGCATCAGCAATCACATTGTCTTTACCTTTCTTATGCTTGATGATATAGGGAAACGATTCAATGAACTCAACCCATTTAGCATGTCGTTTATTCAGTTTTGCATGGCTTCTAATATAAAGATTCATGATCGGAATGAATAACAAATTCTTTGGGCCAAAGGTAATGTTGCCATGTTTCTAACACATGCACTAAAGCATACAATTCTTTGTCATATGTAGAATAATTAAGAGCAGGGCCATTCAATTTTTCACTAAAATATGCAACGGGTTTACCTTCTTGTAGTAACACTCCTCCTATTCCAATCCCACTAGCATCACACTCTTAAAAGTCTTACTGAAATCGGGGAGTTGAAGTAGAGGGGCATTGGTTAGCTTCTCCTTTAACATATTAAAAGCATGTCCTTGTGCTGGTCCCTAGTAGAAAAGAATGCCTTTCTTTGTTAACTCATTCAATGGTGCCGCAATGGTGCTGAAATCCTTCACAAAACGCTTATAGAATCCTGCAAGACCATGAAAACTTCTCACCTATGTGACTGTCTCAGGCGTCGGCCAGCTCTTGATTGCTTCAATTTTCGCTTCATCCACTTCTATCCCCTGTGGAGTAACAACATATCCAAGAAAAGAGACTCGATCCGTGCAAAAGGTGCATTTCTCAAGATTACCAAACAAATGTGCATCTCTCAAAGCATTAAAAACAGCACGTAAATGTTCCATGTGTTCTCTATGTGACTTGCTATAGATTATAATATCATCAAAATAAACCACCACAAATTTTCCAATGAAAACACGTAAAACTTCGTTCATTACCCGCATGAAAGTGCTAGGTGCGTTAGTTAACCCAAAAGGCATGACTAACCACTCATATAACCCAAACTTAGTTTTGAATGCAGTTTTCCATTCGTCTCCCAACTTCATTCTAATTTGGTGATATCCACTTCGCAAGTCTACCTTAGAAAAAATGATAGAACCACTTAACTCATCAAGCATGTCGTCTAACCTAGGAATAGGGTGACGATACCTTATTGTGATATTATTAATGGCTCTACAATCTACGCAAATTCGCCAACTATCATCTTTCTTAGGAACCAAAATAACAGGAACGGCATAAGGACTAAGGCTCTCTCGTACATACCCTCGGTCCAATAAGTCTTGGACTTGGCACTAAATTTCCTTAGTCTCTTCGGGGTTGGTTCGGTAAGGCACACGATTTGGTAAAGTCACCCCTGGAATCAAGTCAATTTGATGCTCAATTCCCCTCATAGGTCGCAGCCTTGGGGGAAGTTCATTCGGGAAAACATCCTCATACTCCTGCAAAAGATTAATGACAGTAGGAGGCAAAGAGCTAGGCAATTTATCAATGAAAAATAAGCCTCTTTGCAAATCAAAGCATAGCAAGCCAAATCAGACTCATCAAGCGCAAGTAAATCAGATTTTGTAGCAAGCATGTTAGCACCTTTCAATTTAATTCCCGCCTTCTTAACACTAGGTGCTTCCTTTTCCTTTTTAGGTGGGCAAACTTCTTTAGCTACATCGTGATTTTCAGTGTTAGTTTCCTTCACGTGACGTTCTTTTTCAGCTCTTTCTAACTCATCTTTCAAAATGGCAGCGGGAGTCATTGGAATTAATTCAATGGTTCTTCCTTTATGTGTGAAAGTGTATTTATTGCTTCTACTATGGTGTAAAGCATCAGTATCATATTGCCAAGGCCTACCTAAAAGCAAAGAACAAGCTTGCATAGGCACGATATCAAAATCTGCATGATCATGGTAGGTACCAATTGAAAAATGCACTCTCACAATCTTATTTACCTTCAACTTACCGCAGGAGTTGAACCATTGAATGTAATATGGCCGAGGGTGCTACTGCGTGGTGAAGCCAAGCTTCTCGACCAACTCAATGCTAGCAAGGTTATTGCAACTACCTCCATCGATGATGACGCGACATGATCTTTCCTTCACAATGAACTTTGTTTGGAACAAGGTGTGGCGCTGATTTTACTCCGCTCTCTCCATTTGAGCACTAAGTACTCACTATGCTACAATACTCCTATACCTCTCAGAAGTTTCAGCTCCAAATATGTCCACTCCATCATCATCACTACCCGTCACATGTTCGTCACCTGCGGGGTTAGCTGAAACAAGCGCCAAATATTCATCATCAATATCACTAGCACTAGTATACTCACCATCATCTTTGGCAATGAGAGCTCGCTGATTTGGATAGTCCTTCATCACATGACCCCATCCCTTACAGCGGTAGCACTGCGTGTCACGTGTCCTACCCGTGGAAGCAACTGATGACACGTTCTTTGTCGGTGCTTGCACCGTCGCTGATTTGCTTGCTGCGGAAGCACGTGTTTGTGGCATGGAATCAGTGGAACGTGCACGGAAAGAAGACGATGTAGAGCGACCAGCAGAAGATGCCGTAGGTGGCACCCTAGGTGTGGCTCGAGTTAGAGGAGATCCTCCAGAAGTAACTCCTCGTGATCGAGCTTGTCATCCCTGTACTTCCCTTTTAGCTTTGCAAGCAAGATGGAACAAACGAGTGATATTATGATAATCCTTATACTCTAATATGTCTCGAATTTCACAATTTAAGCCCCCAAAAAATCTAGACATTTTTGCATCCTCATCTTCTTGCACTTTACAATGCAACATACTCTTCTACGGACTTATTACCTTGGTTCAAGCATTGCAATTTATTCAATAAATCTCTAGCATAATATGAGGGTACAAATCTAACTCGCATGCATTCTTTCAAACCCTTCCAAGTGGTTGGGACATTATCTGTTTGTTTAATTTCATGCCACTAATATGATGCAAAGTTAGTGAAGGATCGAGATGGCGAACAGAGGGGGGGTGAATGGTCGCAAATAAAAATTCCTCCAAAATACTCCAACAAAAACCTCGACAAGATCGCTTAAAGGAAATTGTGAAAAACCCGAAAAACTAGACAACTATGTGTACCCCAAGCTTGCATGGATAAGTACCATAACATATGTGGGGATTTCTGAGTCACAATCCTGGTTGTCTAGTGTCTATGATAAAGAGGAATCAATTCAAACTCTTGCCTCTAGAAAGGACATCAATTCAAATCACAAAAGTCACTTTCAGAAAAGCAAAAGCAGAATTTCCAGAACTTGTCCTCAATTTGCACAGGAGGTTGGTGGGTTTCTGCAGCTCACAAAATTCTGAGAATTTTTATACCTGTGAGCATAAGAGTCATGAAGAACTCCACCAAATTTCTCCTCAAAAAGCCTTACAGAAAAAACGGGAAAAATCTAATAACACAGTATGCTCAAGAACTTCGAGCAGAAAGTTTGGGGCTCGGTTTTCACCTCATGGCGCCCAAACGGTGTAACAAGTGACCACCAAAATTTTTCTGCAATTGTATATCAGAGTCCCGCACCTTCTCCAACAGGAATCACTCAAAAAGGATTTCTGTATATTTTAAAAAAAATCAAACACTGACTACTGCGCGAAGAACAAGTTCTGAACAAAGTTGGAACTTGAAAGAAAAGATGTTCTCTACTCAATCCAAGAGTGCAAAAGAGATGTAAAACCATATGAACACACTCAAAACATCCAAGATCAGCAGCATTTAGAAGGAGGAGGCAAATCCAAATTACTTGAAATTAAATTGCGGAAAGTAAATGCTGAATTTAAATTGCGTAAAGTAAAGACATAATGTAAATCATAAAATAAATTCAGAGGTGGATGGATAAAACTTTCATTTCTGGAAGGGAGGTTACAAAGCCTCACATTCATGTGGGCAAAGCTCAAATGAGCATCAAAACCTCAACACCTTCAAGGGAAGGAGGCTACCCCTCCACCCCTATTTATAGTACTCTTGGGCCACCTACCACCCTTGGATGAGTCCCTCAACCCTAGAGCACTCATCTAAGGGCTAGGATTAACCACACACACAGCCATGCAAGGCTGACCCAAAACCCACACACATACCGGGTTTTCTTGCAGTTTTCAAAGCATACTACCTAGACCGCTAACCTATCAACTAGACCTCAATCCGCGGCCCTCATTGATCCACGCGCATCTAGCTAGCATCAACTCCTTTCTTTGTCTTCTTGACTTGCCGGACTCCGTCTCCGATCATCTTCCGGCGATCTCCCAACCGTCTGGACCTCCGGCGCTCCTCGCCTAGTCCGGTCATCCTTCGCCTCACCATGACCTAGCACCGTCGCCACTGCAACCATCAAAGACAAGGAGACTCCTCACATAGCAATGCCCACAAAGATGTGCAATAAACCATCCAACTCATCACTACCGCGTCCATCGACCGTGAGTCTGCCACTCTGGCGAGACAACTCAAATTGCTTCATTTTGAAAATCAATCCAAATCAAACTCAAACTTGAGCACACCTTGCTCAAATAAAGTCAAATACTCATCACAAACATGAATGGACCTCCACATGGTCCTTCAATCTCCCCCTTGATGAGTATATTGACAAACCACACAAAAGACATAAATTTGAGTTTGAAGAAAATGAAGAAGAAAGCAATTTTTAGTTGCAAAGTCAAACTTGGTCCAAAGATAGAAATTAGAACCATGACGAAGTTGATGAAGAGGAAGTCAGATTTTAGAAGTCTTCAACAAAAACTCTAAAATCCAACTAAACATGTCAAATGTGATTATCAGATTATGATCCAACTGAAGTAGTAGCATAGTTTTACAAAGATCATAATAACCAAATAAGCATTCACATTTTTATCATTTTAGTGATGCCTTTTCTACGTTTTCTCCCCCTTTTGGCGATATAGGCATCAATTTTTTTTATGTATGCATGAAATTCAATCGAAAGAGCTTTGAAAATTATCCAATTGATCAAAATGGAAGGATATTACACCAATCTTGTCAATTTCAGAAGATGACTAAACTAAGACATGTCCAAGTGCAAATACGAGCTTAGTTTTGAATATTTCATTTTTAGCAAGATTAGACAAGTGCAACACTTAGCTTTAGTTTCAAAAATAGAAGAATAGCCACTCTAAGGATCAAAGGAAAACCTAGAATTCAACCTACTCAACACTTTGGGAATCTAGAAGAGCATACAAGGTCCTTGGGCTCATTTATCACTTAATGCAAATTTTGATTTATCATCATACAAGACATAGCGGGGTGCAAATGTTTGACATTATTTGCATTCTTTACCCACATATATCTTTGTTTTTAATTTATTTGCATTTTCTTTTGACAACCAATTGACTCAAGCCGTATGCGACCATCTCAAGATGAACTCTTAAGAGGATGGTCTAGGTCAAACACGATGTATTCCAAGTTCATCCCAAGTGCAATGGGAAGCGGTCTTGTGAATGGAAGACGTTGAGTCATATGTGCACAAGAAGAGTCAATTTTGTTTAATTTTCATTATTATTATTTTTTTTGCACAATGATTCATGAGCAATTGAAGGACTCTAGCATGGATCAAACTAGTTTCACCCAAGTTGCTATAGGGACTCTAGAGAACTCCTAAATTTCTCAAATTATGGCACAAACCTCTAGAAAAGAAACCTAGCAAGTAAAAGCAACAAGTTTCATCAAGTTTTTCATTTAAGGCTTATTTCATTTTTAAGCTTAGCAAGTTAAATGAACTTGGACATACCTAAGCTAGTGATTTTCTTCAAATGATGTAGCATGGTGTATAGCATGAAGAAGAAATCAATTGCATAATAGACAAAGCTCATAAAGCAGAAAATGCAGTCTAAATGCAATGCATGAGCAGATTCCCAAACTCCCCTCAACAAATGAATCAATTTTAAGCTCAAATCTGGTTAAAGTTGAGTTATTATCAAGATTAGGCATAAAGAAAACCGAATGAAGTCAATAACAACCAGAAAAATAGAATGAGGAGAAGAAGCGAAGCTGCAAAGCTGGATGGCTATTGAGCATAGATAAGATAGAAGAGACTCACTATGGCTCGGACCGCTCTTATCTTCCCATGGTGACATAGGAAGTGACTCTAGATCCCAACTAAGGAGTGCACATAGACCACTGTCTACCAGGAGGCCCAATACACGCTAGACTTATAAGGCTGTGAGGGAACTCAACCTAGAGAGAAGAGAGAACGACTAATCACGCATGATAGCAACCTAAAGCACAAGATAAGAGGTCCATGGAAGGCATGCCAGAAGTCTAAGTGAGTGAACTCAACTCAAGAAAACAAGCCCAAAGTCACCCAAAAGAAACACAAATAAAAGAAAAGCTAAGTGGAAGAAAACATATAATACATAATATACAAACCAGCTCCCTCTCATGAAAGGCCGTAAGGGCTCACGACTCAAGCTCACTCCTCAAGGCAACAAATGGAGCTATCCAAAGGCTTGGTGAAGATATCGGCTAGCGAAGGTCACTCTCTCTGAATGAGCGCGATATCTCCCTTCTCCACATGGTCTCTAAGGAAGTGATATCTAATATCAATGTGCTTGGTCAGGGAATGTTGCCTTGGGTTTTTAGCATTGCAAATAGCTGAAGTGTTGTCACGAGAAAAGTGGCACACTCTCTATCTCTAACCTATAGTCCCGTAAGGTCGATCTCATCGAGAGCACTGCTCAAGACAGCGGTTGCGACAACATACTCGGCCTCAACGGTGGGTATGCAACCCAGGCATCTTCCTAGATGACCAAGAAACAAGAAAGTGCCAATGAATTGGCAAGTGCGGAAAGTGCTCTTCCTATCTATCCTCTGACTAGCAAAGTCGGCATCGGAAAAGGCTCTAAGAGATAGACAAGAAGGCGAAGAGTACCAAATACCATAATCGGTGGTAGCACGAAGGTACACGAAGATGCGCTTAACCGCTGGCGGTGAGAGGAAGCGAGAGAAGCTTGAAATCAAGCGCCTGCAGACACACAATGAAATGTATGTCGGCCTCGAAGCGGTGAGGTACAAGAGGAGCCGATCATGCTCGAAACTCCTTTTGATCGGCAGGCTCACCATCCTCATCGGGCTCAAGGACAGCGGTGGTGGCCATAGGAGTCATCACCGCTTCCCATCGGACATATCGAGCGCCTTAGGAGGTCACGGGTATACTTGCCTTGATGCAAGAAAGTACCCTCCAGTGCGCTTGATTTGGAAGCCAAGAAAGTAGCTCAACTCGCCCATCATACTCATCTCAAACTCTGTGCTCATCACCTCAGAAAACTGAGACACAAGCGAATGAGACGAGCGACCAAAAGTGATATCGTCCACATAAATCTGGACAAGAAGAAAATGAGACTCATGGTGTCTGATGAACAGAGTTTTGTCTACTATGCCCATTTTGAAGTCATGGCTGAGAAGATAAGACTTGAGCCTCTCATACCATGCTCTGGGGGCCTGCTTGAGTCCATACAAAGCTTTGGAGAGCTTGTATACATGACTCGGAAACTTGGGGTTCTCGAATCCTGGAAGTTGTTTAACATAAACCTCTTCCTCAATATAGCCATTGAGGAATGCACTCTTGACATGCATTTGATAGAGCACAAGCCACAGGATGCGAGAGAATGCAAGAAGGATCCTAATAGCCTCTAGTCTAGCTACAGGGGCAAAGGTCTACTCAAAGTCAAGACCCTCAACCTGAGAAAAGCCCTGTGCAACTAGCCTAACCTTGTTGCGAATGACAACCTCATGCTCACTCTGCTTGTTTTTGAACACCCACTTGGTCCCAATGACATTATGACCAGATGGGGGCTAAACAAGCTGCCATACCTTGTTCCTCTCAAAGTTCTCAAGTTCCTCATGCATAGTGAAGGACCATGTGGAGGTCCATCCATGTTTGTGATGAGTATTTGACTTTATTTGAGCAAGGTGTGCTCAAGTTTGAGTTTGATTTGGATTGATTTTCAAAATGAAGCAATTTGAGTTGTACCGGCCGTATGGACACGGTAGTGGTGAGTTGCATGGTTTATTGCACATCTTTGTGGGCATTACTTTCAAGTAATTTGGATTTGCCTCCCCTCCTTCTAAATGCTGCTGTTCTTGGATGTTTTGAGTGTGTTCATATGGTTTTACATCTCTTTTGCACTCTTGGATTGAGTAGAGAACATCTTTTCTTTCAAGTTCCAACTTTGTTCTGAACTTGTTCTTCGCGCAGCAGTCAGTGTTTGATTTTTGTAAAAATATAGAAAAATCTTTTTTGAGTGATTCTTATTGGAGCAGGTGCGGGACTCTAATATCCGATTACAGAAAAATTTTGGAGCTCACTTGTTGTACCGTTTGGGCGCCATGAGGTGAAAACCGAGCCCCAAACGTTCTGCTCGAAGTTCTTGACCAGACTGTGTTCTTCGATTTTTCGTGTTTTTTCTGTAAGGATTTTTGAGGAGAAATTTGGTGGAGTTCTTCAAGACTCTGATGCTCACAGGGAGAAAAAGTCTCAAAATTTTTTGAGCTACAGAAACCCACCAACCTCCTGTGCAAATTGAGGACAAGTTCTGGGAATTCTGCTTTTGCTTTTCTGAAAGTGACTTTTGTGATTTGAATTGATGTCATTTCTAAAAGCAAGAGTTTGAATTGATTCCTCTTTATCTTGGACACTAGACAACTAGGATTGTGACTCAAAAATCCCCACATATTTTATGGTACTTATCCATGCAAGCTTGGGGTACACATAGTTGTCTAGTTTTTCAGGTTTTTCACAATTCCTTTTGAGCGATCTTGTCGAGGTTTTGTTGGAGTATTTTGGGGAATTTTTATTTGCGACCATTCACCCCCTCTGCATCGCCATTTCGGTCCTTCAATTGGTATCGAGCCGGTTCTGCTCTTTCTAGATCTTGACCGGTCTCAAGAGCCATGGCGACGGACAAATATTCCACCAAGCCTCCCATCTTTAATGGAGTTGATTTTCCATTTTGGAAGTCCGGATGGAGTCATACATCACGCCTGGGGCTACGATATGGCGAAGGTGAAACTCCGTATGAGGTTCTGCCGATGAAAATGTCACGACCATCAATATGGTTGGCGTTGAGGCGAATGCTAAGGCAAGGAACATTCTCATCTGGGTCTTAGCCGCATGAGTATGATAGGATTTCTCACCTTCGCTCCGCTCACGAGATTTGGGTAACCCTCGATGCTTACCATGAGGGCTCTACTCAAATCAAGGCGTGAGCGAGGACAGATTCAAGCGAGTACAACAAGTTTGATCAGCGCTTGGTGAGAGTCTCGACGAGTGTTTTGGTCGGTTTACAAAGATTTTGGCGACCTCCGGCGATTGGTTGCATATACCTGACTCGGACAATGCTCGGCATTTCTTGACCGCACTCGACCTTGGGTTTGGGAGATGAAGGTGACCACCATCAAGGACACCACCGACTTATCGACTCGACTCTTGGCGGGCTTTATTCCGCCTCAAGACTCATGAGATCGATGTCGTCTCTCGGAAGACGAAATCTCGATCGATGGCTTTGGTCACCGATCCCATTGGATCTTCTTCTTGATCCTTCTATTGGTTTCTCTCTTTCCGCCCTTTGCGAGCTAGCGATGACCAAGCTGGAAAAATTTCGGAAAATGAGCTTGCTCTTCTTGCTCAAATAAGTTTTCTCATGCATACAAGAGGGTGAGAGAGAGAAGAGAGGTGGCATGATCACCGCTTGAGTGTGGTGGCCCCAACCACATTGGCGAACTATCCCAAGCCGGAGAAGGGCAAGAATAGCGTTGGCGGTTCGGGCAAAACGACTACACCGACAAGAACCGCAACAAGAAGCCTCGGTTCGTGAACCGTACGAGAAGAAGTACCGCAACTTCTCCAAGAACAAAAGCTCTTCCACGCGTCCTTGCCGCGCTTGCAGCGACATCAACCTCTCCGACACGGAGACATGGAGCGACGAGGCGAGGATGATCCGCAAGAGAAGAAAGGCGGCGACTTCTCGGCATGTGCTTCATGGCGACACCAACGACATCGGCGACTCAGAGCTCTCTGACTGACTCTGACGAGGTACCTCCTATGACCAGCTCAGCGAAGCTTTACGCAAATTAGGAAAATTTCATGCTAGAGCTAGAGCTAGGTGTGCGGAGCTTGAGAAGGAAGTAGGTACCTTGACTCGGGAGTTAGCTTCACTTAGATCTTCTCCTCCCGAGTCAGCGATGATTGCTCTTTGTGTGATGCTATTCTTGTGGAGTTGGAGAACCTAAGGACCATACATGATAGTGTGCTTGTTGAACTTGATGGTCTTAGGTTGAAGAATGCTAGCACTAGTTACATTGATGCTATTCTGTTGAGGCTAGTTTTCTTCATGCTCACTCCACTCCATCATGCTCTAATTGCCCTAAATTGCTTGCCGAAATTGATGCCATGAGCGAACACCTTAGGAAGCTTTATGCTAGAAACAATGAACTTGAATCACATGCTTCTAAGGACCCAGTCAGCTCATGTGAGGGCTGTAAGCAATTAAAACTTAACAATGAAACCCTGAAAGTCAAGTGTGCTAAACTTGCTAAGGACTTACTAGATAAGTCACAAAAATATTGCTTGCGATGTACTGAGATTGTGGGGGACTTGGATAAAATCCATGTCGAGCTTAGGAAGAAATTAGAAGACCAAGCCCATAGAATTAGAGATGCTCCTTGCGTTTCTTGTGAGGCCCTCAAGATTGAGGCAGCCGTGCTGAGGGAGAAAAATGCACGTGCTGAGAGAGCTCATCTTTCTGGTTCTTCTTCCTCTCCTTCCCCCTGTTCTTCTTGTGCTTCTTTCTTCCGAGATTGCCAGTATCTTATGAGCACTCTCGAGAAGTTTGTTGGAGGCAAGAAGAAGCTCAATCTTATTCTAGACCAATCCAAGATTAGTAGATTCAATCAAGGTCTAGGATTTGATCCCTTGGAGCACGCTCGGGCGCATCCTCCCACCATTGTCGCGGCTCCAAGAGTGGTGAGATTGTGGTAGCTCCCGAGTGAGTACCACCGTGTTTAGGTCTCTTTGGGTTGTCCATAGGACTTTGACCGAAAGGGTGTTACTCCTATTTCTTACGCCTCTAGCAAGGCGAGTACACATGCACCTTCAGTAAGAAGGATGGTCACCTAGTAGATTTACGCTTGGTAGCGCCAAGATCACTCGGCGTGGCGTGTTGTTGCTCTTAGGGGTATTGGGGTCATCCCGGACTTTGAGTGCTCTAAGACACACACCGCTTCTAGACAGTTAGAGAGTCGCTTTGTTTTTGGCGTCCGAGGACTTGGTTTTCATGCTAGTTCTTGAGTTTTAGTCACGGAGTTCGTGAGTCGATCTTTCCGCCGTCCTCTTGATATTCCTCGTTTTCCCATCGAGGTAGATATCGGCGGCGTGAGTTTTTCGGTAGGAGATCGAGCGCCTTACTAGGATGGTCGGCTTTTGCACCACAGCGTGCCAACCCGCTTTGACTCCTAGATTATCTACGAGTTGCTCTGATCGTGTGAGAGTTGGCGTCAGAGAGACACTCGAGTCGATCTTCTTCGTGGTGGTACTACGAGGTGTCGTATGGTTGATATTGGGTTCCTAAGTCTTCACTCTATCCCATCTTGAGTCATCTTTCTCTCTTGTGTCTTGATCAGGTTAAATCCGGATGGGAAGAGCGATGTTTGGATTGTTGACTCGGTTGTTCTCGTCATATGACCGGAGATTCTCGTTAGTTCTCTTCCTAGTCCGAGCCCCGGTGATGAGTTAATCACTTTTGGGGATGCATCTTGAGTAGAGTCATTGCTAAAGGTACCATCTGCATTAACCAAAATTTCATTCTTAAAGATGTTGCCTTAGTAAGTAAGTGCAATACAATCTGCTCTCTGTTTCTCGACTTATCGATGACTCTTTCGAGGTAAGCTTCAAGAGTAATGCTGTAGAATCCTTGATTCATCGGGAGGGTTAGTTCTATGGATTTCTAGATTTGGGAGAGTCTTTCGTGCTGATTTTTACGCTTCTTCCGGAGACTCTCTTGATGTTTGATTGCTACGAGTCCGTGATCTCTCCTTCGGCATAGGAGACTTGGTCACATTGGTTTTGATCATTTGACCCGAGTTAGCGACCACGATCTCATTCGGGGTTTGCCCAAACTCAAGATGGTCAAAGACTTAGTTTGCTCTCCTGCCGACATGGCAAGATGGTTCTTGCTTCTCATCCTCCGATCCACCGTAGTGATGACTGATGCACGGACAGCTTTTACATATGGACACCGTTGGTCGGCTAGAGTGCATCGATCGTGAGGGAAGTGGTATGTTCTTGTCATCGTTGATGATTTTCTAGATTCTCTTGGGTATTCTTCATGGCCTCGAAGGATGAGACTTTTCTCACTTGGGGTTTGATCGATGGGTTGTCTATTGAGCTCCCGGTGCATTACGAGCTATCTGTGATGATAATGGCACGGAGTTCAAGAATTCCTACTTTGAGAGTTTTGTGTGGAGTCTGGTTTAGAGCATCGGTTCTCTTCTCCCTCGCCCCTCGTGAGAATGGCGTAGTGGAAAGGAAGAACAGGACCCTAATTGAGATGGCGGGCGATGCTAGACGAGTCTGATACTCCTAGGAAGTTTTGAAATGAGGCTATAGCTCTTGCTTGCCATGTTTCTAATCGCGTGTTTTGAGAGCACATTTGCATCGCACTTCTTATGAGTTGAGGTATGGCGAAAGCCCAAGTGTGTCTCATTTTCGCGTTTTGGTTGCAAGTGTTTTATCTTGAAGTCAGTAACCTAGATAAGTTTGAGTCTCGCTCTTCGATGGTATCTTTCTAGGTTACTCGACTTCTTCTCGTAACTATAAGTGCAGGTGTTGATGCATAGGATCATAGAGACTGTGATGTGACCTTCGATGAGGCTAGCCGGGAGCTAGACACGATGTTTGAGCTCTTCTTATCCCTCAGAGACCATCTTTGTAGAAGATGAGGATGATGGAGATGATGGTGTTCCACGGATCCAGTTCCTCTATACGAGGTGCCTCTGTTTCCATTTACGCACCTCGGGGAGACCACCCTTGCCTTGAGCTCTCCTTGGTGAGTGGCTCTGCTCCTACCTCTTACATGCATGAGGTAGAGGCCATACATACGGTCCTCCCGTCATATCCATAATGCTCATCCACTGATCGGATCATTGGTGATCTGTTTGAGCGAGTCACTCGCTCAAAATCGAGTTTGTCGATTTTGCCTCCACTCTGCCTTTGTTGCCTCCTTTGAGCGAAGGATGTTTCTCATGCATTATCAGATGAATCGTGGATTAATGCTATGCATGAGAACTTGAGAACTTTGAGAGGAACAAGGTATGGCAGCTTGTCGAGCCCCATCTGGTCATAATGTCATTGGGACCAAGTGGGTGTTCAAAAACAAGCAGAGTGAGGATGGGGTTGTCATTACGCAACAAGGCTAGGCTAGTTGCAGGGCTTTTCTCGAGGTTGAGGTCTTGACTTTGAGGAGACCTTTGCCCTGTAGCTAGACTAGAGGCTATTAGGATCCCGCTTGCATTCTCTGCATCCCGGGCTTCAAGCTCTATCAAATGGATGTCAAGAGTGCATTCCTCAATGGCTATATTGAGGAAGAGGTTTATGTCAAACAACCTCCGAGTTCGAGAACCCCAAGTTTCGAGTCATGTATACAAGCTCTCCAAAGCTTTGTATGGACTCAAGCAGCCCCAGAGCATGGTATGAGAGGCTCAAGTCTTATCTTCTCGGCCATGACTTCAAAATGGGCATAGTAGACAAAACTCATTCATCGGACACCATGAGTCTCATTTTCTTCTTGTCAGTTAATGTGGGCGATATAATTTTGGTGGCTCATCTCATTCGCTTGTGTCTCAGTTTTACGAGGTGATGAGCCTGAGTTTGAGATGAGTATGATGGGCGAGTTGAGCTACTTTCTTGGCTTCCAAATCAAGCGGACTCGGGAGGTACTTTCTTGCATCAAGGCAAATATACGTGACCTCTGAGGCGTTCGACATGTCGATGGGAAGCCGTGATGACTCCTATGGCCACCATCGCTGTCCTCGAGCCCGATGAGGATGGTGAGCTGGCTTGATCAAAAGGAGTTTGAGCATGATCGGCTCCCTCTTGTACCTCAACGCTTGAGGCGGACATACATTTCATTTGTGTGTCTTTGCGCTCGATTTCAAGCTTCTCCTCGCGCCTCTCACTTGAGCGATCAAGCGCATTTCAGTACCTTCGTGCTACCACCGATTATGGTATTTGGTACTCTTCGTCTTCTTGTCTATCTCTTAGAGCCTTTTACGATGCCGACTTTCTTGTTGTAGGATAGATAGGAAGAGCACTTCGGCACTTGCCAATTCATTGGCACTTCTCTTGTTTCTTGGTCATCTAGGAAGCGATCGGAGTTGCCTGATCCACCACGAGGCCGAGTATGTTCTTTGCAGACTAGTTCTTTGTAGCAGTGCTCTGGATGAGATCGACCTTACGGGACTATGGGTTAGAGATAGAGAGTGTGCCACTTTTACGTGACAACACTTCACTATTTGCATTGCTAAAACCCGATTACAACATTCCGGACCAAGCACATTGATATTAGATATCACTTCCTTAGAGACCATGTGGAGAAGGGAGATATCGCGCTTCATTCGTAGAGTGACCTTGATTAGCGATATTTTCACCAAGCCTTTGGATAGCTCAGTTTGTTGCCTTGAGGAGTGAGCTTGGAGTCGTGAGCCCTTCTGACCTTTCGTGAGGGGAGCTGGTTTGTATATTATGTATTATATGTTTTCTTCCACTTTTCTTTTCTTTGTGTTTCTTACGGGTGACTTTGGGCTTGTTTTCTTGAGTTGAGTTCACTCACTTAGACTTCAGCATGCCTTGCATTGACCTCTTATCTTGTGCTTTAGGTTGCTATCATGCGTGATTAGTCGTTCTCTCTTCTCTCTAGGTTGAGTTCCCTCACGATCTTATAAGTCTAGCGGTATTGGGCCTCCTGGTAGGCAGTGCATGTGCACTCCTTAGTTGGGATCTAGAGTCGACTTCCTATGTCGATCCTTTGGGAAGATAAGAGCGAGTCTGAGCCGTAGTGAGTCTCTTCTATCTTTTCTATGCTCTATAGCCATCCAGTTTTGCGGTTTCTCGACTTCTTCTCCTCATTATGTTTTTAGTTTGTTATTGAGTTCATTGGGTTTTCTTTATGCCTAATCTTGATAATAACTCATTTTTAACCAGATTTGAGCTTAAAATTGATTCATTTGTTGAGGGGAGTTTGGGAATCTGTTCATGCATTGCATTTAGACTGCATTTTCTGCTTTATGAGCTTTGTCTATTATGCAATTGATTTCTTCTTCATGCTATACACCATGCTACATCATTTGAAGAAAATCACTAGCTTAGGTATGTCCAAGTTCATTTAACTTGCTAAGCTTAAAAATGAAATAAGCCTTAAATGAAAAACTTGATGAAACTTGTTGCTTTTACTTGCTAGGTTTCTTCTCTAGAGGTTTGTGCCATAATTTGAGAAATTTAGGAGTTCTCTAGAGTCCCTATAGCAACTTGGGTGAAACTAGTTTGATCCATGCAGAGTCCTTCAATTGCTCATGAATCGTTGTGCTAAAAATGAAAATTAAACAAAATTGACTCTTCTTGTGCACATACGACTCAACACCTTGTATTCACAAGACCGCTTCCCATTGCACTTGGGATGAACTTGGAATACATCGTGTTTGACCTAGACCATCCTCTTAAGAGCTCATCTTGAGATGGTCGCATACGACTTGAGTCAATTGGTTGTCAAAAGAAAATGCAAATAAATTAAAAACAAAGACATATGTGGGTAAAGAATGCAAATAATGTCAAACATTTGCACCCCGCTATGTCTTGTATGATGATAAATCAAAATTTGCATTAAGTGATAAATGAGCCCGAAGGACCTTGTATGCTCTTCTAGATTCCCCAACGTGTTGAGTAGGTTGAACTCTAGGTTTTCCTTTTGATCCTTAGAGTGGCTATTCTTCTATTTTTGAAACTAAAGCTAAGTGTTGCACTTGTCAAATCTTGCTAAAATGAAATATTCAAAACTAAGCTCGTATTTGCACTTGGACATGTCTTAGTTTAGTCATCTTCTGAAATTGACAAGCTTGGTGTAATATCCTTCCATTTTGATCAATTGGATAATCCTCAAAGCTCTTTCGATTGCATTTCATGCATACATAAAAAAATTGATGCCTATATTGCCAAAGGGAGATAACGTAGAAAAGGCATCACTAAAAGATAAAAATGTGAATGCTTATTTGGTTATTATGATCTTTGTAAAACTATGCTACTACTTACATTTGGATCATAATCTCATAATCACATTTGACATGTTTAGTTGGATTTTAGAGTTTTTGTTGAAAACTTGCTCTTTCTTAAATTTAACTCTAAAATCTGAATTCCTCTTCGTCAACTTGGTCATGGTTCTAATTTCTATCTTTGGACCAAGTTTGACTTTGCAACTAAAATTGCTTTCTTCTTCATTTTCTTCAAACTCAAATTTATGCCTTTTGTATGGTTTGTCAATATACTCATCAAGGGGAGATTGAAGGACCATGTGGAGGTCCATCCATGTTTGTGATGAGTATTTGACTTTATTTGAGCAAGGTGTGCTCAAGTTTGAGTTTGATTTGGATTGATTTTCAAAATGAAGCAATTTGAGTTGTCTCGGCCGTATGGACACGGTAGTGGTGAGTTTCATGGTTTATTGCACATCTTTGTGGGCATTGCTATGTGAGGAGTTTCCTTGTTTTTGATGGTTGCGGGACGACGGTGCTAGGTCATGGTGAGGCGAAGGATGGCCGGGACTAGGCGAGGCGTCGGAGGTCCAGCGGTTGGGAGATCGCGGAAGATGATCGGAGGCGGAGTCGGGCAAGTCAAGAAGACAAGGAAAGGAGATGATGCTAGCTAGATGCGCGTGGATCAATGAGGACCGTCGGATTGAGGTCTAGTTGATAGGTTAGCGGGTCTAGGTAGTATGCTTTGAAATCCGTGCAAGAAAACCCGGTATGTGTGTGGGTTTTGGGTTAGCCCTTGCATGGCTGTGTGTGTGGGTTAATCCTAGCCCTTAGATGAGTGCTCTAGGGTTGAGGACTCATCCAAGGGTGGTAGGTGGCCCAAGAGTAGTATAAATAGGGGTGGAGGGTAGCCTCCTTCCCTTGAAGGTGTTGAGGTTTTGATGCTCATTTGAGCTTTGCCCACATGAATGTGAGGCTTTGTAACCTCCTTCCAGAAATGAAAGTTTTATTCATCCACCTCTGAATTTATTTTGCGCATTTACATTATGTCTTTACTTTACATAATTTAAATTCAGCATTTACTTTCCATAATTACATTCCCGCAATTTACTTTCAAGTAATTTGGATTTGCCTCCTCCTTCTAAATGCTGCTGTTCTTGGATGTTTTGAGTGTGTTCATATGGTTTTACATCTCTTTTGCACTCTTGGATTGAGTAGAGAACATCTTTTCTTTCAAGTTCCAACTTTGTTCTGAACTTGTTCTTCGCGCAACAGTCAGTGTTTGATTTTTGTAAAAATATAGAAAAATCTTTTTGAGTGATTCTTATTGGAGGAGGTGCGGGACTCTGATATCCGATTACAGAAAAATTTTGGAGTTCACTTGTTGTACCGTTTGGGCGCCATGAGGTGAAAACCGAGCCCCAAACGTTCTGCTCGAAGTTCTTGACCAGACTGTGTTCTTCGATTTTTCGTGTTTTTTTATGTAAGGATTTTTGAGGAGAAATTTGGTGGAGTTCTTCAAGACTCTGATGCTCACAGGAGAAAAAGTCTCAAAATTTTGTGAGCTACAGAAACCCACCAACCTCCTGTGCAAATTGAGGACAAGTTCTGGAATTCTGCTTTTGCTTTTCTGAAAGTGACTTTTGTGATTTGAATTGATGTCCTTTCTAAAAGCAAGAGTTTGAATTGATTCCTCTTTATCTTGGACACTAGACAACCAGGATTGTGACTCAAAAATCCCCACATATTTTATGGTACTTATCCATGCAAGCTTGGGGTACACATAGTTGTCTAGTTTTTCGGTTTTTCACAATTCCTTTTGGCGATCTTGTCGAGGTTTTTGTTGGAGTATTTTGGGGAATTTTTATTTGCGACCATTCACCCCCTCTGTTATATTTCGGTCCTTCACATAGAATTAATCCACGATTCATCGGATAATGCATGAGAAACAACCTTGGCTCAAAGGAGGCAACAAAGCGAGTGGAGGCGGCCTGGACAAACCTAATTTTGAGCGAGTGACCGCTCAAGCAGATCACCAATGATCGATCGGTGGATGAGCTTTACGGATATGACGGGAGGACCACGAAGCAAGTGGCCTCTACCTCAAGCCACAGAAGATGTAGGAGCGAGCCACTCCTTGAGGAGAGTCGGAAGGCAAGGTGGTCTCCACGAGGTGCGAGAAATGGAAGCAGGAGACACCTCGGTGTAGAGGGGACTGGATCCGGTGGAACACCATCATCTCCATCATCCTCATCTTCTACAAAGATGGTCTCGGAGGGATAAGAAGAGCCTGAAACATCAGGTCTAGCTCCTGCGCTAGCCTCATCAAAGGTCACATCACAGGTCTCTATGATCCTTTGCGCATCAACGCTCCAGACCCTATAGCTACGAGAAGAAGTCGAGTAACCTAGAAAGATACCATCAGAAGAGCGAGACTCAAACTTATCTAGGTTACCAGACTTCAAGATAAAACACTTGCAACCGAAAACGTGAAAATGAGACACACTGGGCTTTCGCCCATACCTCAACTCATAAGAAGTGCGATGCAAATGTGCTCTCAAAAACACGCGATTAGAAACATGGCAAGCAGTAGCTATGGCCTCATTAAAACTTCTTAGGAGTCTTGTACTCGTCTAGCATCGTCTGGCCATCTCAACCGAGGTCTTGTTCTTCCTTTCCACTCGCCATTCTGGAGGGGTAGGGAGAAGAGAAGCGATGCTCTAAACCAGGACTCCACACAAAACTCTCAAAGTAGGAATTCTTGAACTCCGTGCCATTATCACTGCGTATAGCTCGTAATGCACACAGGAGCTCAATAGACAACCTCTTGATCAAACCCACAAGTGAGAAAAGGTCTCATCCTTGAGGCCATGAAGAATACCCAAGAGTATCTAGAAAAATCATCAACGATGACAAGAACATACCACTTCCCTCCTGCTTTGTTGCCTCTAGGCTGGACCAACGGTGTCCATATGTAAAAGCTGTCACAGGTGCATCAGTCATCACTACGGTGGTGGAGGATGAGAAGCGATAACCATCTTGCCATGTCGACAAGGAGAGCAAACTAAGTCTTTCACCATCTTGAGTTTGAGCAAACCCCGAATGAGATCGTGGCTGCTAACTTGGGTCAAATGATCAAAACCAATGTGACCAAGTCTCCTATGCAAGAAGGAGAGATCACGGGACTCAGAAGCAATCAAACATCGAAGAGAGTCTCCAGAAGAAGCAGAAAAATCAGCACGAAAGACTCTCCCAAATCTAGAAATCCCGCAAACTAACCCTCCTGATGAATCAAAGATTCTACAGGCATTACTCTTGAAACTTACCTCGAAAGAGTCATCGATAAGTGAGAAAGCGAGCGGATTGTATTGCGACTTACTTACTAAGGCAACATCTTTAAGAATGAAATTTTTGTTAATGCAGATGGTACCTTTAGCAATGACTCTACCTGAAAATGCATCCCCAAAAGTGATCAACTCATCACCGGGGGCTCAGACTAGGGAAGAGAACCAACGAGAATCTCGGTCATATGGCGAGAACAACCGAGTCAACAATCCAAACATCGCCCTTCCCCATCAAGCGAACCTGATCAAGACACAAGAGAAAGATGACTCGATCTTTGCGATAGAGTGAAGACTTAGGAACCCAATCTTGAATCATCGACACCTCAGTACCGACCACGAGAAGAAGGCGGACTCGAGTGTCTCTCTGACGCTCAACTCTCACACGATCGGAGCAACTCGGTAGATAATCTAGGAGTCAAAGCGGGTTGTACGCCGTGGTGCAAAGCGGACCATCCCAATAAGGTGCTGGATCTCCTACTGGAAAACACCTCACGCCGATATCTACCTCGATGGGAAAAAGCGAGGAATATCAAGAAGGCAGCGGAAAGATCGACTACTGAACAGCTCGAGGCTAAAACTCAAAGAACAAGCATGAAAACCGAGTCACGGACCTTTGCCCAAACACAGACTCTCTAACTTTGTCTAGAAGCGGTGTGTGTCTTAGGAGCACTCAATGTGCGGGATGACCACTGAATACCCCTAAGGCAGACAACACACTCACTGCCGAGTGATCTTGGCGCTGTGAAGCGAAATCTACTAGGTTACCATCCTTCTTCGGAAGGTGCATGTGTGCCAGCCTTGCTAGAGGCGGAAGCAATAGGAGTAACACCATTACAGTCGAAGTCCTATGGACAACCCAAAGAGACCTAAACTTGGTGGTGCTCACTCAGGAGCTACCACAATCTCACCACTCTTGGAGCCGCGCAATGGTGGGAGGATGCACCGGCGTGCTCAAGGGATCAAATCCTAGACCTTGATTGAATCTACTAATCTTGGATTGGTCTAGAATAAGATTGAGCTTCTTCTTGCCTCCAACAAACTTCTAGAGTGCTCATAAGATCTTGGCAATCTCGGAAGAAAGAAGCACAAGAAGAGCAGGGGAAGGAGAGGAAGAAGAAGAACCGAGAAGAGAAGATCTCTCGGCCGTGCTTTTGTTCCCTTAGCACGGTGCCTCAATCTTGAGGGCCTCACAAGAAAGCATAAGGAGCATCTCTAATCCTAAGGGGTTGGTCTTTTAACTTCTTCTTAAGCTCGACATGGATTTGATCCACATCATCCTTAACCCCAACACACGACAAGCAACCAGTTTGTGACTTAACTAGTAAATCCTTAGCAAGTTGATCACACTTGACATTCAAAGCATCATTGTCAAGTTTTAGTTGCTTACAACCCTCACATGGTGATTGGGTCCTTAGAAGCATGCAATTCAAGTTCATCATTTCTAGTAGAAAGCTTTCTAAGGTGTTAAGCTCATGGCATCAATTTGACAAGCAATTTAGGGCAATTGGCACATGATGGAGTGGAGTGAGCATGAAGAAAACTAGCCTCAACAGGAATAGCATCAATAGAACTAGTGCTAACATTCTTCAACCTAAGACCATCAAGTTGACAAGCACACTATCATGTATGGTCCTTAGGTTCTCCAACTCCACAAGAATAGCATCACACAAAGAGCAATCATCGGTGACTCGGGAGGAGAAGATCTATGTGAAGCTAACTCCGAGTCAAGGTACCTACTTCCTTCTCAAGCTCCGTACACCTAGCTCTACCTCTAGCATGAAATTTTCCTAATTTGCGAAAGCTTCGTTGAGTGGTCATAGGAGGGTACCTCATCCGAGTCATTTGTAGAGCTCGGAGTCGTGATGTCGTTGGTGTCGGCCATGAAGCACATCTTGGGAGAAGTCATCGCCGCCCTTCTTCTCTTGCGGATCATCCTCGCCCTCGTCGCTCCATGTCTCCGTGTCGGAGAGGTTGATGTCGTCAAGCGCGGCGAGGCAGCGGTGGAAGAGCTTCTTGTTCTTGGAGAAGTTGCGGTACTTCTTCTCGTCTTGGCGGTTCACGAACCGGAGGTTTCTTGTTGCAGTTCTTGTCGGTGTAGTCGTTCTTGCCGAACCGCCAGCGTCGTTCTTGCCCTTCTCCGGCTTGGGACAGTTCGCCGAATGTGGTTGGGGCCGCCACACTCGAAGCAGGTGATCATGCCACCTCTCTTCCTCTCTCTCACCCTCTTGTATGCATGAGAAAACTTGCGAGCGAGAAGAGCAAGCTCATTTTCTAGAAATTTTCCAGTTGGTCATCGCTTAGCGCGCAAAGGGCGGAAGAGAGAAACCAATAGAAGGATCGGAAGAAGAAGATCAATGGGATCGGTGACCAAAGCCATCGTGAGATTTCGTCTTAGAGACGACATCGATCTCATGAGTCTTGAGTGCGGGAATAAAGCTGTCAAGAGTCGAGTCGATAAGTCGGTGGTGTCCTTGATGGTGGTCACCTTCATCTCCCAAACCCGAAGGTCGAGTGCGGTCAAGAAATGCCGAGCAATGTCCGAGTCAGGGTATATGCAACCAACTTCTCGGAGGTCGCTCAAAATCTTTGTAAACCGACCAAAACACTCGTCGAGACTCTCACCGGTAGCGTTGATCAAACTTGTTGTACTCGCGCTTGAACTGAATCTGCCTCACGGTCTTGATTTGAGTAGAGCCCTCATGGTAAGCATCGAGGTTACCCAAATCTCGTGGCGGAGCGAAGGTGAAAATCTATCATACTCACATGGCTAAGACCACTGTATGAGAATGTTCCTTGCCTTAGCATTAGCCTCAACGTCAACCATATTGATGGCCGTGACATTTTCATCGTGAGAACCTCATATGGGAGTTTCACCTTCTGCCATATCAGGTAGCCCTAGGCAGTGATGTGTGACTCCATCCGAGACTTCCAAAAAGGAAAATCAACTCCATTAAAGATGGGAGGCTTGGTGGAATATTTGTCCGTCGCCATGGCTCTTGAGACCGGTCAAGATCTAGAAAAGAGCGAACAAGCAACGATACCAATTGAAGGACCGAGATGGCGAATAGAGGGGGTGAATGGTGCAAATAAAAATTCCCCAAAATACTCAACAAAAACTTCAACAAGATCGCTCAAAGGAAATTGTGAAAAACCCGAAAAACTAGACAAATATGTGTACCCTAAGCTTGCATGGATAAGTACCATAAAATATGTGGGGATTTTTGAGTCACAATACTGGTTGTCTAGTGTCCAAGATAAAGAGGAATTAATTCAAACTCTTGCTTTTAGAAAGGACATCAATTCAAATCACAAAAGTCACTTTCAGAAAAGCAAAAGCAGAATTTCCAGAACTTGTCCTCAATTTGCACAGGAGGTTGGTGGGTTTCTGCAGCTCACAAAATTCTGAGAATTTTTCTCCCTATGAACATCAGAGTCGTGAAGAACTCCACCAAATTTATCCTCAAAAAGCCTTACAGAAAAAACAGGAAAAATCTAAGAACACAGTATGCTCAAGAAATTCGAGCAGAAAGTTTGGGGCTCGGTTTTCACCTCATGCCGCCCAAACGGTGCAACAAGTGATCTCCAACATTTTTCTGCAGGTGTATAACAGAGTCCCGCACCTCCTCCAACAAGAATAACTTAAAAAGGATTTTTCTATATTTGTACAAAAATCAATCACTGACTGGTGCGCGAAGAACAAGTTCTGAACAAAGTTGGAACTTGAAAGAAAAGATGTTCTCTACTCAATCCAAGAGTGCAAAAGAGATGTAAAACCATATGAACACACTCAAAATATCCAAGATCAGCAGCATTTAGAAGGAGGAGAGGCAAATCCAAATTACTTGAAAGTAAATTGCGGGAATGTAATTGCGAGAAAGTAAATGCTGAATTTAAATTGCGTAAAGTAAAGACATAATGTAAATGTGCAAAATAAATTCAGAGGTGGATGGATAAAACTTTCATTTCTGGAAGGGGAGGTTACAAAGCCTCACATTCATGTGAGAAAAGCTCAAATGAGCATCAAAAACCTCAACACCTTCAAGGGAAGGAGGCCACCCCTCCACCCCTATTTATACTACTCTTGGGCCACCTACCACCCTTGGATGAGTCCCTCAACCCTAGAGCACTCATCTAAGGGCTAGGATTAACCCACACACACAGCCATACAAGGGCTAACCCAAAACCCACACACATACCGGGTTTTCTTGCACGGTTTTCAAAGCATACTACCTAGACCCGCTAACCTATCAACTAGACCTCAATCCGACGACCCTCATTGATCCACGCGGCATCTAGCTAGCATCATCTCCTTTCCTTGTCTTCTTGACTTGCGGACTCGTCTCCGATCATCTTCGGCGATCTCCCAACCGTCTGGACCTCAAGCGCTCCTCGCCTAGTCCGGTCATCCTTCGCCTCACCATGACCTAGCACCGTCGCCCTGCAACCATCAAAGACAAGGAAACTCCTCACATAGCAATGCCCACAAAGATGTGCAATAAACCATCCAACTCATCACTGCCGCGTCCATACGACCGGTACTGCCACTCCTGGCAGAGACAACTCAAATTGCTTCATTTTGAAAATCAATCCAAATCAAACTCAAACTTGAGCACACCTTGCTCAAATAAAGTCAAATACTCATCACAAACATGGATGGACCTCCACATGGTCCTTCAGTTAGTAAATTCACTAGTGGCAAGTCTTATTCTTTGTTCTTCTGGGACTTCAAAGCATGAAAATTTTGATCCACAGATAGCTCCTATTCTAAATATTCATCCGGATTATAATGACCAGTAAAAGATGGCATGGTAAACTTAACTTTAGAAAATGCATCATTAACATTACCATGATGTCGATTAGCATTACCATTGTTACCTCCCATACCATGACGATTGCGGCGAAGATGATCGCGAAAACGGGCATTCCATTCAATAGCTTGATCCATATTGCCGACACTTTCTTCTCTTTCATCATCCTCTATGTAAATCGGTGGGAATGCTTCTTCATCTCTAGGGGCAGCAAGATTGCCCTCCTTCGACCTCCATTGGGAGGTCAGGGATCTGCAGCGATACCACTTGTAGGATCAAGGATAACCGACTAGAGGGGGGTGAATAGGAGGTTTCTAAATTTTTCAACACAATTTAGAATTTACAAAAGATACTATGAAATTGAGATACAAATATGAAGAACACACTAAAGCTCTAGCAATTTCTTAAGATGCTATGTCAAACCAAGTGAAGCAAAAAGACTTGTGAGCACAATGACTATGAAGAGTATGGTATTAGTGAAATGGATACTCAACAAACAAAAATACCAAACACAAACAAATAAGAGACAAGGAATTTAACCCGTGGTCTCGGAGACTTGCCGGTCTCCCCTACTCCACGTTGAGGTGACTTGAACCACGTCAAGCCATCTCCACTCGCTTGATCCTTCCTCGATCACTAAGGTAGTTCTTCCCCGCTCCGGGTAGGCGAACTCTGACCTTCACAATTTGCTGGGGCTTCTCACAATCTCCGTTGAGAAGCTCACCGCGCACGATCGCCTCCAAGCCGTCTAGGAGGCGGCAACTTCCAAGAGTAATAAACCTTGACGCTAGCTTGAGGTCGAATGACGGTGTCTAAAGGCTCAAACACTAAATGCAACACTCAATCTTACTTCTCACACTCACAAATGGAAATTGAATGCACACAAGAGTGGAGAACACTTGCTAGAGCTCAAATATCACCAATGGGGACCAAGAGAGTCTCTAGAATGCAGGTGGGGAGGTATTTATAGCCTCCACCAAACTTTCTAGCCGTTGGAGCTCGAAATCTGTAAAAATCTGTTTTTCCGGTGCTACCGCCCATGTAGGACCGGTAGCACCGGGCTCCTCTTCAACGGCTAGAACAGTGCATTTAATGCACTTGCCAGAGACCGTTACAGGGGGTCCGGTGCTACCGCCCAACTAGAGCCGGTAGCACCGGGCTCCACTTCAATTTCTTTCTTCAAAAAGACACTTCTCTGGAATTATAGCACCGGGCTCAGGGCCGGTGCTACCGTGAATCCAGTATCACCGGGATATAATGGTTGGTAGCACCGGGCTCCCAAATGCCCAGAAAAGGTGCTTCTCTGGAATTTTTACACCGTGTGGTGGTCCGGTGCTACCGATAGTCCGGTAGCACCGGCCTACCATGGGTGGTAGCACCGGGCTAAATAAAACACCCAAAAACACACCCTCTGTGATTTTCACACGGTGAAGTCCGGTGCTACCGATGGTCATCGGTAGCACCGGCCTACCATGGGCGGTAGCACCGGGCTACAAAAACGCCCAAAAGCCTTTCTTTGGAATTTTCACACCGCCCTGTTGAGTCGGTGCTACCGCGCATCCGGTAGCACCACGCTGTCATGGGCGGTAGCACCGGGTTTCCAGAGATTTGATTTGTTCTAAAGGATTTTCAAGATTGAAACTTATTTATCATTTGGCAACTATTTGAATATGCATTTTGAGCCTTTAAACCCTAAAAAGACATCGAGATAAGCGTCAAGATCCCTCTTAATAGTACGGCCCTAAATCTAGTAAACCGATCTTTATTCCAAACTCCAAGATCGTCAACAAGACTAGAAAAGAGCCTTATAAATTTACCTTTTCATGATCTTGACATATTGTCGATTGGTTTGAGCCTTCCTTGGTATTTCCATGATCATTAATCTTGGAATTGACCTACTTTCAATATTCTCAACAAAAGCATTAGATCATATAACAAAGTTGTCATTAATTATCAAAACCAAAACATACCGGTGCCTAGATGCTTTCAGATGCGCGTCATCGTCCTCTTCGAAACAAAAAAAATAGATTTAAATCGGAGTCCGTATACAAAAGTTATGCCTATTTTACTGAACGCTGCATAAACCCTTCTTCTTCTCGGACTCAAAATCCGAACTGATGCCCTAGGATTTCCGCAGCAAACAAACTCGACCACTACAACCAGGACATGACTCGATCTAGACTCGGCAACATAATGACACCACGGGGGACAACAATTCAATAAAGCAAAAACTGAAAGAAAGTGCAAAGGATGAAAGGGGTTTGGACAGCGGAAACAAGGACAACGACGAACGCAAATATTTTTGGGGCCAATTTTTTTTTGGACACTAGGATGATGGAAAACTTACCAATGGGGAAAATACGAATTACCTAATGGGCAACACAGCTTTGATACCACTTGATGCGCCAACGGCCCGATCTTCCGATAGGTTCTACTTTTGCGGAACGGAGACGTTCGCGTTCCAAGGGCTTCCAATCAGCGGAGATTGAATCCTTGCAATCGCTACACCCACGCACCTGTCGTTATCAACCGTGCTCACGCCCGGATGATCAAACCACGAAGGTTAATTCCTGCACGCAGTAGAAGAAACAAACAAGAACGAGAAAGAAAACAATCTGACATTTCAAACGATCAAAGTTGAGGTCTCTTTCACAAAACCAGGTCTTGTAACACTACTCCGATGAACAAGTGTTTCAAATTTGTGGGGAACAAACTAAGCAAATAACCTAACCCTAAAAGTAGCGGCTGCTAAGTATATATAAGGGCGAGTTACAAAAAGTGATCAATCAATGGTTCTGATTTGAAGTCTGCAACAACAGCAATTTTTTCGCGTTGATTTGGAGGCCTTCCCGAATGAATCTGGAGGTGGGCTTGTATGCAATAGATAGGTCTTGAAATAATCTTTCCAACGAGTGGTGGCTCAGCCCAAACGGACTTCGTATGAGGAAGTTATGGCTTTTTTAGTCCGGCGCTGTCAGGCTGACTTCGAGACGAGTTGTAGTCCGAATTGAGGGCGGCATCAATTGGACTTGTACTTTAGTTGAAGGTGGCTTGTTGATGTTCAAGTTGTGTATGAGGTCTCCTTGAGTTAACATTTCCTCTGCGATGCTCTTAGGTAACAACACATCACAAGGAAAATTATGCAGTAGCACATTCTCATTAGAACAAGTATTATCACCTAAGAACGAGCTCACCTTGTAATTGAGTTGTTTTGCTCGGGCTCGTGTTATTGGACCAAGAGTTAAAGTTGTATCCATAGGAGTTATGTCCTCATCAACTATGCTAGTGCAAATGGCCTGATTACTAAGGGCCCAAATTAAGTGGGCTCGAAGGATCTTGCTAGTTTTGTCATAGTATAAAGAAGCGTAGCATGCCGTTGGCATGCATGCCTACCTAACATGGACCAAGAGACAATTTTCGTTCCCTAATACATCTGCAAGTATGATCTAAAGTGTACATACAAGCATGTCATGCAGGAACAATCTGTTAGGCCAGGCACCTTCTCGATCCCAGCCATCCATGATTCCATCTTTGTCATTAATTCCATCTGCAGTTGAAGGATAGAATGACGAGTTGCGTGAGTTACATTGTTCTATGTATTGTCCCGCTCAGTTTTTTTTTCATGTCGAGTCCATTCAGGTAGGCATCCACATTTTTTCTTACTTATTATTCTCTTCTCAAAAGATGAATGAATATTTGAAAAGGGACATGAGCGAAAAGTAAGGAAATTATGAATCCCACTGTTTTTAGGCCTCCTAGAGGATCAGGACATTAGAAAGCCCATGGGGTATAACTGATCAGAACTAATTGCAATCGCACGATAAGTAGTTTGACAACATGTAGTACATAATTGATGACCCTACACTATATATGTTCATTAGCATCAGGAGTTAATCTCATCACGCTAGCTCCATAGTCCAGACTACTATTTGCAAAATGTCTATTACTACGACAATGGTAGTACTAGTGATGATGCCCGCTTAGTTTATCTGTGATGAATGCTGATTGTCACTGGCTCTTTTCTCCTTGACGGTTTATACCTGTCTATAGTAACTGTTTTCAACCGCCTCTGGGCTTCTGTATGGTAATGTCTCCACCTGAGAAGGATGGATACAGCTGCAACTCGGAGCAGTATGACCCTCCTGTGAAGCCCAATGACCCCAACGATTATTATAAGTAGGAGGATTTTGATGAGCCATCACTACTACAGAAAACATCTTTACTATCGGGTCCACATTGGCATCATGTGGACCCGGTACTACCTATGTGGCAGTGATAACCACTATCATTGCCGATTCATGTTATACAACCGACAGTGATAAGTACTTATCACTGTCACATTTTTCTTGATAACCGGTCTACAACGGGCAGTGATAAGTAATTATAACTGCCATATGTTCCTCCAAAACCGACAGTGATGGGTTTTTTAAACCTTTTTATATATTGTTTTCCAGTATATGTATTATGTAATGTTGTATCATATATATTCTACAGTAGATGTATTCTGTACGGTATATGTTATGCACAATATCAACGAATCATCGCTAAAGCATAATTCAAATACATTAAAGCATCATAATATTTAATTATTACATTGTTAATTCACAATCGTTCACATTTCACTTAAGCTTTAGCGTGTGGCTCATAAAACTCGCCCTTCGGGTTGATAACTTCTCGAACGATGAACCCAGCCATCTACTCTCGAAGGGCTTAATTTCACTGTCGAGTAGGCTGTTGGTGCCCAGCTTCACGCACTGTCATTGAAGAAATTGAAGCATTAATTATTGTCATTGTGTTTATAAAGAAATGTAGGCGTCAACATGTAATGATATACCATCTCGCCATTGTAATCGGTAATGTCAGTGACGAACGTGTGCATATGTGTCATTACGTATTATCCACATAAATTGTTTCCTTGCTGCTATCTCAGGCACGAAAAATCGGTTTTTATTCTGAACTTCTTCGTGAATGGACGATACCGCTGGCTCTTCTTGCGGTATTTTGTGTACGCCCTATGCATGGTTTTGAGTAGTCATTAAACTTAATTAGGTGCAATGGAATGGAAGATTACTGGAGCAATAACGCAATGACCGAGTTTACCTTCTAGCAACTCTATTAATTCTTTGTAATGGTCTGTCAGTTTCCTCATTGAGTCCAAGACAGTGATCGTGCTATCGTTTAACATGATGACGAGGAGAATCCAATGAAAGCTGCAGAAGCCAATTGGTCGTCACAAAGTGTTGCGCATGAAATGTGTAAGACTAGTAGGTAGGGAAACACGTACTGAAAGTTGTAGGGTACAAGTACATAGGTCTTATCTTGTAGCTTTAGCAGCTCCTTGAGTACGTACTCCTCAATCTCTTTCAGCGTGTTTGGATCTTTAAGAAGTTTGCGGTTGACAAGGCCCTGGTCGAGGAATCCTACCCTTTCAATTAAGTTTGCTCCGAGTGTCATTACCTCCATTCTACATAAGAAAGAAGTCAGACCCTCAATTTAAGGGTATGTGAATGTACAACATGAATTATACAAGAGACTTACAGAGTCCACATTTTTAATATAGACACGTCTAGGGCGTCTCGTTGGTATAACTAGTATATTTCTCTGTATTCTACCCAGAAATGCCATCCATGTTGTGAAAATCCACATCTTTGTATCTGACGGGGAACAGCTCCTTTACCACCATGGAACATGAATATAGGAACGATAAATAAAGAAGGTAGACATGAAATATAAATCATATACATCCATGCCACCATTAAACATACATACATACATACATACATACATACATACATACATACATACATACATACATACATACATACATACATACATACATACATACATACATACATACATACATACATACATACATACATACATACATACATACAGTACGTACGTACGTACATACAGTAAACACAAGATTTAATAGTACTAGCTGTATGGTTACACTGAATTGCTATCACACTCCAGCAGCTCTGGCTGAAATTGCATGTGAACTGAAGAATGCGGGGTCGCGGATGACAAATCGCTTGCACTGTTCTTATAAGAGATGCATTTAATGATTGCCAAAGCTTAGTTATTTAGTCTGTCCATCAATCCATGCAATTAAAAAGTGTGATGCATATATCTTATAGTTAAAATTTCAGAGCAAACAATATGAACAATTTTCTTGTATTTAAATAGTTGTTCTTGTTATACATCTTGCAGATGTATTGCTGTGACGACTACTCTAGAGGAAGATGCATTACAACAAGCCAATTCCTCTCTCATACGAAAGAACATTGGAGGAGTTTCAATTAGCGACATTTTGTATGGTGATTCTAATTCTCACCACAGTATGTAATTTGAGCAAAATCTATTTCAATCAAATAATACATCTCTTGTATGAGTAGCTGCAAGTAAAAACCTGTGGGCCTTCTTGTGCAAAACTCATTAACATTTGTTTTGATTATCAGCTTGAATAAGACTCCTATCCTGTTTTGTTGAATTTTGATGGAATTTTTTGGGTTTTTGGGTAACTAAATTGGTCCGTGCAAAAACTATATTATATACTAAATTTTTGTTTCATTGAAACTGGATCTTGAGACATTTGCTATTAGTTCCAATAGAAAATGGGTTGACCCACTACTACAGAACAGGCAATCCTTGCCAGCATATCACTGCTGGTTGGGATAGAGCCGACAATGATAACATATCACTACTGGTTCGAAAGTTAAGACAGGGGGGGAGAACTTATCACTACCGGTTCGTGGAACAAATCGATAGTGATGACCAGATATCACTGCCGGTTTATATCTAAAATCGGTAGTGATATATCACTGCCAGATCTTCTATCAACCGGCAGTGATATTGGAATTTTCACTGTCGGTTTTACACCAAAACCGGCAGTGATATTTATTTTCCCGCCTGATATTTTTTTCCCATGCAATCCGAACTTATCACTGCCGGTTTTGCGCAGAATCGGCAGTGATAAGTCCTTTATATATCTAGCCGTCCCTTCCCCCGACTGATCGAGCATAAAAGAGAGGCGTCTCTGCTCCATTTATTGTTATGAATTGTGCTGAAAAATTATATTAAAATTCATATCTATTTCTCTTCAAGGTTAGTAATTTGATCTACATTATATTTAAGTTGGATTTTACTTTATAGATTGCTTTAGATTTTGATAATTACAATTCTTATTCATTTCAGTGATTTAGTGGATTTTTAAATAGTGAAAATGTCTAGATGAATTTTGCAATAATGAAAACTGCAAGATACATTTGTAAATCTAATTATTTAAAAATATATCGTGTATTTTCAATTATATGCTTATTTTCAATTATTAAATTAATTAAAAAATTGAATCATTGATATTATCAATTATGAAAGTAATTAAAAAATTGCTACTTGGATATTTTTAATATAGTAAAAATATATCCTAATTATTTACAATTATTTTCAATTTTGTAAATAATAAAAAATTGCCAGATGGATATTTACAAAATGAAAAAAGGTTGATGTATGCTCAAATTTTGAAATAATAAAAAATTGCAAGATGGATATTTACATAATGAAAAAATATTGATGTATTTTAATATAGTCAAAATATATCCTAACTATTTACAATTATTTTCTTTTTTTTAAATAATTAAAAATTGCTAGATGGATATTTACATAATGAAAAAAGGTTGTTTTATTTTATATAGTCAAAATTGCTAAATGGATTTTTAAATCTTATCATTTACAATTATATTTTTATTTGCAATTATATGCTTATGTGATGTTTGATTTAATTAATTGTAGATGGACCGAAGGTGGATGTATGACATCGACCGCTGCAAATACAGAGTTCTTTAATGGTGTGACTTGTTTTGTAAACGCAATTTGCAAGCACAAGTCGAAGAATCTGGCGGACTATATGTGTTGTCCATGCGTTGATTGCAAAAATAAGAAGCTATTTTCTACTATAGAGTTGATACGTGCACACTTGCTTCGAAGGGATTTCAAGCCTGGCTATACCTGTTGGACCGAGCACAGTGAAGATGAGATTGTACATGAAGGGCAACACATTGATGAAGATGACGGAGACAACGACATGATGGCGGTCGAAGATACGTTTGTTGATAGCCACGACGACAATCTGGATTAAATGTTGCGTGATGGGGAGGGGGACTTCACGAGTGAAAGAGAGTTTCAAAAGTTCCAGCATATGGTAGAGGACTCCACAACACCATTGTACCCAGGCTGCAAGGAGGAGCAAAAAAAACTGCATACCATGCTTACACTACTGCAGTTGAAGGAAAGCAATGGTTGGTCCGATAAGAGCTTCACTGAGCTGTTATATCTCTTAGTGGACTTGCTTCCAGAGGGTAACGTGTGCCCTGCAACTACGTACCAGGCCAAGTAGGTTGTCTGCCCGTTGGGACTGGAAGTACAAAGAATACTGTCACCTTTGCCCGCATCGAGCCTCCCCGTAGTCACCACCGTCGCATCCCCTCGCCTCCGTCACCTCATCCTCTCCGCCGCCACCTCGTCCTCCCCGCAGTCGTCGCCGTCGCATCCCCTCGCCTTCGTCGCCGCCATCGCATCCCCACTGAGGTGAAGCCCTTGGGCCCTTTCTCTCCCTTCCCCGTGCCCTCCTCCTCCCTCCCAAGGCCACCGAAGACTCGTCGCCATTAGCGCTCGTCGGTGGGCTGACCGGGCCGAAGACCCACCGCTGTGGATCAACCGATTAATGTCCAAAAAATTTCTATATTTCGCATTGAAACTGATGAAGTTCTTCAGATCATATACAATAGCATGGTATTAGTTGTCTGTAAATCTTCAGAGAAATGATGTTTTGGGGTAACAACATTTTTTTGTGCAACATAAAGTAGGAATTTTAATTATTTTCCATGTATTGCATAATATTGTTGCCTTTATCGTTGTTGTGGTATATAGTAAAGGGTGCATGCTTAATAGTCCAAAATATGATCTGTATGGTGCTATTATGGAATTTTTATATCTTTCGACAATTCAATATTACATCACTGTCATGTTTATCAGACATAATTTTTATGCACCTCTTGATTGAACCCACAATCATACAAATGAGGATATAAGAAAATATATAAGTAATATTTAATTATAGGCCAAATGGAACATCCTCTATTGCTTATTTTAAAGTTCACTTAGACTTGATACCATTTATCTTGCAATTGTTCTAGATTGTTTAATTGAAGCAATATGTTGCCAAATCAGCCTCTTAATCTACATCTAGGTAGTTTTTTTACTGTATATGTGTCCTTGAAAGATGTATATGTGTATGTATCGTCGAAAGATGTATGTGTATGTATCCTCGAAAGATGTATGTGTATGTATCCTTGAAAGATGTATTTTGTGCTCTACACTTGTTATGTATTTGTCATAATTGACATCACGAAATATGAAAACTAGACCGCAAACGTGCAAACAACATGATCATTTAAGCTTTTTTGGTAGCCCGTAAAATATCTTGTATTAATACAAAATAATGTAGGAATAGCCCAAAAACAAACTACCATAATTTGGAAAACGATCCTAATTAGAACTTGCTTTGCATCTGAATCCAATCACAACAAAAACCCTAAATGTTCACAAACTGCACAGATTTGATATCACTTTAGCCTTTTCGGTGGCTCGTAAAACAACTCGTCTAAACTTAAATTTTCAGGAAGTTGGTTCAGAAACACACTTTATTATATGGACAACCAAATTATAGAAAAATATCTAAATTACAACTTGCTTATCATATAAACTATGTTAACGCAAACACCCTAAATTGCTCTCATGAATGTTTTCGTCTTATCAATCCAAACCTTAGTGTTTTCCTCTTATCAATCCAAACCTTAGTGTATGAACGTAGGCTCATGTGCTTTTACATCTATGTTCATTCATTATGTCTATCTTCATTTGTACGTGTCTTTCAAAAATGACCCTGTTAATTTGAAATTTCCGATAAACATGCTAGGAATGGCCTCTGACCAGGGACAAGTGCCGGAGGGAGCTGGGCCCTCAAATATGGACGAAGGAGGAATGGGTAGCCCGAACCATAGCCCAACGTCCTACCTGAACTTACAGTATCCTGCCATGGACCAACCCAACGTCACTAACATAGGCGAGGTAAAGTATTAGTACTTTGTGGTTCCCAAAACATTGTAGGGCCAGACGACTAATAAGAAGATCAAATTGCAGGCTCAAACGTCTACTGAACAGAGGCAGCGCGCAAGTCATGGTCTGAACAAGATGCCTAAGGGAATTTTTTGAAGAGGAACGCGGTATGCTATGCTAGCACAAAAAAAAATTACCGCGAAACCAGAAAGCTACCCGCAAGAAGGGGATCATAGATAAGATTACCACTAGACACGCAGTTGCGGAATCCTTCGCGCGTCGATGTAGTGGATCGTTCTCGCCGCAGTCGCAGCAGTGTCACCGCAGTAGTCCACACGTCCAGAGATGGAACGCCGTGCGTCGGTGTGCAAGCACCTGGTCGCTCGGCAGGGGTAGCGAGAGGAGTAGGCTAGGGTTTCGAGTGAATCACTCCTAAACCGTGGGAAAGCACACCCTGCGCCCTCCCTCCTCCCCTCCTTATATAGCCACAAGATGAAACCCTAAACTAGGGCCCATCAGCGTGCTAAGCCCACGAGGTTTATTAATTACGGATCCAATCCAAATTAATGCATCCCAGCCCATTAAGTGTGTGACCCTGCAGGTTCACGTACGTTTGGACATGGATTCGGAAAACTCCTTTTCAATTCAATAGTTGGTAGCGACTTCTTGCAAAGTATGCCAACTCCCAAACATACTATGATCAAATCGGACAGAACCTATCAAAAGTACTCATGCAATAATCCCTTTGCCAAGTATATGAAGATTGATCTCAAGGCGAGAAGCATGTCATCCTTTGATGATTCAATCCATCTCTCGATCCATGATATATTAATAAGTTGTGATTGACTCTCAATCACGGCATGGCCATGCACTTCCTTAATCATATCACACGAGTGGCCTTGTCATATATCTCCGTTTCATTGGAGTGGCAAATTCCATCTTGATCGCCACTTCCCTCGCACGCTTCATAGTAAACATGAAAGCTACCTTTATAACTATCCGGTTAGGAAGTAGTGCTTGATAGCCCCAAGGAAAACTATTACACATGTAGGGAATATGATAATCTCAAGTCTAAGGATCATACATCTACTAGGTATGAGATACACTGATGACACATAGGAATGAAACATTCTCGCAGTTGTCCCATTATGGTCTATCTAACCCATGTTCTTCAACATGCGTCCACAATGTATAGATGATATCTCCATATCCCATGATCTATGAAGAATGATCATCGATCACTACATGTGCTGATCTATTCATCGTTGTCCTATACGATGAAATCCGATCAGAGATATTTATCGAGTTACATCATTAAGTAAAGAACTTCATAAGCAAGTCACATACTTGTTGATCAATACAATGATATACATTCATTGGACCAATAATCATAATATTATTCATAAACATAATCATGTTACAATCATCTAAATGATTGCCTCAAGGGCATAACACTAACATTTTTAACATAGTGGAGCTCTCGGCAGTCGGGGAACCTGCTATACCCGTCATCGTTGGGGCCGTACAGGACAGCCTGCGGGGTTCTTGCTAGGGATGATGTGCCCATCAGCTACTGATCATGGATTGGCTGCCGAGGTGACCCATGGGTGGTTCCCACTGACTTGAAGAACTCGTTGTGGGACAAGCTAAAACAAGTGTTCTAGTTCCCCCAAGGGACCGAGCTAGTTGCAAAGAAATGTGCACTATGCATCATGTGCACAACGTGAAAGAATTGGAAGACGACACTAAATAAGAACTATGTGAAGAAGAATGAAACGCCAAATTTTTACATGTACCCAAAGTTAAGGGAGTTTTGGTTGGACTTTGTGGCGTACAAGAGGTCTGATGAAGAGCAGATAGTAAGTTAAAGGAACAAGGCAAACGCGGATAAGAATATTTACCCTCACACACTAGGCACAGGAGGGTACGTGAAGAAAATACTAGCATGGGATCGGTCCGAAGAAGAACTAACCCGCAAGTGTCATTCTTGCGACGGTCGTCTTGAGTGAACGATCGAAGCACTGGTTGCTTGGGAGGGGTGCTTCTATCTCGGATGATGGCAGCTTAAGCTTCAAAAGCGATAGAGAGCAGGAAGTGTCGCGCAGAACCACAGATGCTCACGTTCATTCTTCCCAAAAATCTTTCAGGCCACGAAGGGAGAATTACGAGCTAACCGTGGCCCTGGGTAACAAGGAGCATCCAGGTCGCACCCGAGGAGTTGGTTTGGTACCGTGGAAAGAAGCCTTCCCAGCAGACGCATGGTTGTATAGGCATCCAAAGAGATTAAGAGAAGATCAACTGGACCGTCAAATAAAAGATGCTGTGGAGAGAGTGTTAGAGGAACAGAGAGTAGAACTAGATAAGGTTGTAGAGCAAGCAGTACAGAAAGCTCTCAGCTCACGATCGCCACCTAGTGAAAGCCCTGAGATCGTCAGTCCTGGTGCTCGTTAGAGTAGCTGCGTGTCCACAGGGATTCCTGAAGAGCATGAACTCCATTTTCCTGTGGATGACATCAAAGAACTGACACCGTGCAAGCTACATTTGTCCACACATGGCATTACCATCAAGGTGGCTAAGGGCAGGGCTTGGCCATGCCAGGAGTCGCAGGTTTTGCACTGTCGCCCGGTACCGCAGGGGTTCGCCAGGGTCGAAGTGGACAGTGTAGTCCGCCAATACTGTAAAATAGTGGTAGAGATCCCTGGCGAGGATGGAAACAAAAAGCTAGAAAAAACCGTGCATAGCTTCCTCGCGTGGCACAAGAGCTTGATTAAGTTTGGCTCAGACGATGAGGACGACGAAGATGATGATCAGCTGCACTCTCAAAATAGAGACCTCCCGCTCTTGTCGCCACCACATAGAAAAAGGCCAACTCCTCCGTCGGCACCAACCAGAAAACGTGTGACTCCTCCGAAATCTGAAAAGAATCGAACACCAAAACCATCTCGGAAGTCAGCACCGTCCTCGAAGAAATCTCAATCATCTGTGAAGCAAGGACAATCCTAGAAGAAATTACCAGCTCAAATGACTGAAGAAGAACGGAAAAAGCATGTAAGCGCCAGCGTAACATCTCACTTTAAAAAGGTGCCATCACCTGAGAAGACTAAAGTTGATGCTAACGCGCAAAAGTTTTTCTTGAGTATGGCAAAAGTGCAAAATACGGGGCAGGCTTCTGAACCTTGCAAAATGTCGGACTACGAGCGCATACCCAGAAAGCAATACTTGAAGGCGGCTAGTGCCGACGCTTTGAGGTTGGATGGTCAAGCAGATGCTGCTCAACGAGATGCTTAGGAGCAAGGCCTAAGGTGGAAGTTCTTTATAGGGAAACCGCTGATTGAACCAGCTCATTTCGACCACCTAACAACACAACTGCGGCGCGTCCATCAGTGGTACATGCAGCAATCCAACGATGGTATGGAGGCGTTCACAATGGGGATAACATCTTCTGGGTGGGTTTTGAGGAGTTGTATATGTTGTACCAGCAAGATGTCCTGGACGTGAATATACTTAGACTTTGGACTTTGTAAGTCTCTACGTATATGTTGTGCATTCTTGTATTGTTTAATTGCATGTCTGACTTCTTTCTTATGTAGAATGGAGATACTGACATGTAGAAGAAATGGCAATGACAATCTAGCATTCCTAGAACCGGGGCTTATCAACAAGAAGCTTGTGAAGGACAATCCACACTACAATGAAAACTATTTATTTAATACTTTCTTGAAGCTGCAATACAAAACCTCCATACTTTTACCCTATAGCTTTAAGTATGTATTTCCCTACTTCTAATATCATTTTACTATTTTTGTGTAACACGTACAATGTGGGAGTAATTGACTACGTTGACATATATGTGCAGGTTTCACTGGGTCCTCCTCGTCATCCAGTTAGATGCTAGCAAGATTTTTGTCTTGGACTCTAGGAGAGAACCAACTAATCTATATCAAGACTTTTGGGACATGCTGAACAGGTAAACTTGATCGTTGCGTTATTACTCTAGCAATATTCCATTCTATTGCATTTAAGTTTACTTACTATTCAAAATCATTCACAGGGCATTCACACGATACTACAAAAAAAGTGTTGAGCATCGTCCCTACAGGAAACATTTTGAAATAGTAACCGACTTTCCATGTATGAGGCAGCACCCGGGAAACAATTTATGTGCATACTATGTATGTACAAATTTACATTCAATTGTCACGGAGACTGTGGGCTATATAACGAAGCCATGGTACATAATTACACATTGATGCCTACTTTTTTTCATTTAACATATATCATCATTAATTAACTTTCTCTTTTCTTCAATAGCAGTGCTCCAAACTGAGAACCAATAAGTTATTACTGACAGAAATTATAGTAATTCAAGAACAGATCGCCGGATTCATTCATGATGAGGTCATCAATCCAAATGGCGAGTTCCACAAGTAGCCTCATCGCCCTCATTCCTTCGATCTAGACCCGTGACATGCCTACTTCGACTCCTTCTACTGTATCTGGTGCAAAATCAAAGTGAATGAGATGAGATTAGATGTAGTCGAACTATATTTGTAAACAAATCATTGTAAAAACAAAATATTGTGATGCTTTAATTTATTTGAATTATGATTTTAACGTTGCTTTATATAGTATATATGGACACTATATAAAAAATAGTACAAAAATATATATATTGCAGAAAAAATATGCAAAAAAAATATTTGGTGCACAATTTATCACCGACAGCTGTAAGGTGATCTCGATCATCTCAATACAATAAATTACCCTAGGCTTCAGTAATCTACTGATAAATAGGGGAAATGGTCTAACACTGTAGTTTTATATTGCATACAAATAAATAATGCAGTAAACATATGCAATAAAAACATTTGGTGCAAGGCTTATCATTGCCGGATCAGCCCAAAATCCGGCAGTGATAGATCTTATCACTGTAGGATTTTGGGATGATCCAGCAGTGATATACCTTATCACTGCTGAATTTGTGGCTGATCCGGTAGTGATATATATATTGCACTGATACCGAACCGGCAGTGATGGCGTTTTGGAATCGACAGTGATGTACTGTTCTGTAGTAGTGACCACTGTCGATGAGATTAGACAACAGATGTGCTGCTACCATTATACATCCATGCCACCATTATACATCCATGACACCATTAAACATACATACATACACCAGTAAACACAAGAATTCATAGTACTAGCTGTATGGTTACATAAGATTAAAGACTGTGATCTGGATAAGGTGATTATAGAAGCAAAGCTAACTTTAGTTACACATTTTTGACTTTGCATGCTTCAAGCAGATGGTACCAATAAAATAACAGAGTGGTTGCCACAAAAGGAACAGATAACTCATAGTGTTGGCCACACAAATAAAATCAAGTGCTCAAAAGAACGAGAAATGCCCAAAAGCCATTTTTTTTTAAAATGGCATGTGCAGTCACTCTAGTTCGTGACCTGTCTTCCAACTCTAGAAGCTAGATAGATTCTGCTGGTGCCAAAAATAGTGTATTATATTTGGTGAACACATTTTACCTTTTCGTGGTAAAATTGGTATCTAGGCACATTCTTCTATGCATTTTGTAAGTATGCATGAATTGATAAGCTTAGTAAGCATGTAATTAATATGTACAAATAAGCTAGTTTATTAGAGAAGTTCCTTGCTAGGTCAACTTACAGAAGGAGAAACTAACTTGCACAATGGAGTCACGTTGATTTGCCTCGTAGAATGTTAGGAGTTTGACAGATCAATGCATAGTATATCCACACGCACAAAGTAGCATATGTCTAGTTTACTAGAAACATGCGATAATTATTTTGTCAGTGCTATAATTATATGTAGCAATGTAGAATGACATATCTTCTCCTATTTTCCACATTTGCACCTTAAGTTATTTCAGCTCCAACAGCTATAGTGCATTTTGTTTAGAGAAGAAGAACATTTCATGCATGTAGCTAGCTAGTTGTCGGCCTGTCTCGCTGTGATCACATAGAAAGAGAAGTGTTAATAGGTGTGTAGCTACCTAGCTAGTTGTCGGTCCGACTGAGTTCTCACTCATAGCTCTATCTTCCCCAGCAGCCACGTCGAAGACCTGGCTATCAGGGAGGATGTTCCAGATGTTCGGGAAGGCGGCGTTCAACTATACCACCGATGACCCCGTTCCCAAGAACGTGCTGAAGTGGAGCAGCGAGGTAACTCATCTCGTGTCAAGGTCAAAGCCGGGAGTGCTCAAGCTCGTGCTGACCTCTGCTCGTAATTGCAGGTCAATAGGGAGCTCCTGGATACGGCGAGGCGAATGCTGCCGCTGCCTAGAGCAAACAAAGGCAAGAAGGCGGGCATGAGGCCGGCCCCCGACGCCTCGAGTAGCAGCGCCCCGAAGAAGCAGCACGTCGAGTGGGGCGACCGCATAGTGGTAAGCCATCTCGGTCGAGCCCGGAAATGCTCGAGCTTGGTCTTCAAATTTTTGCCGTCCCTGATCTCTCCTCATCTCTTGCAGCAACAAAAGGCAGTGGCCGTCGCAAGGACCTTTGGCACTGATGCGGCACTGAAACCCCCATCACTGGGCACTAGAGCAGCCGGTGCGGGGAGCTCAGAGCCCCCACGGGCTGCGATGTCGCCATCTCAGGGTGTCTAGAGAGGGGATGCCCCTGCGACCGCGGTGGACGTAGGGCATCAAGACCCTAGCGTCCCTCCACGAGTCAAAGGCCCGTGGTCCAGGTACGCGCGATTCTTGTCTCCTTTAGGTCATAGCGTAGGCTTCTTCCTTTCCTTTACTTAGCAATTTTCCCCGCCTCAGACCTCGAGTGCTCGCTCGTGCACATCGCGTCATCAGGAGCGTCTCGATCACTTTGAGCGTCGTAACACCCGAATTGCGATTGCGGTAGCATCTGGCTGCCGGCGACAATTGACCATGATTATTATCCAGGGCGAGTCTGAGGACGAGGATGACTTCCTTCTAGTACGCCGCCCTCGCCCACGGCAGGTCCAGGTCACCGCGGCGACTACGGGAGGGAGCCAGGCCAGCGGGTCCAAGCAAGGCCGCGTCAGTACGGACGTCGACTTGGTCGGGGCTGCCGCAGGAGATGGAGCCTAAGATGCATCGGCCGTCGAAGCCAGGGCCACAAGGACCGATGGGGACGAGCCCGAGGTTGAGGCCGCTACGGCCGGCGAGGTCGAGGCTTCCGGAGTCGTTGTCGAGGCACCGACCGCTGCAATCATTTTTGAGATTCTCGTGGAAGAGCCAGGTAGGGCAGCATTTCATGTCCCCACGCATCGTAATTTATTCTCACGATTTAACCTTTCCGCTGCTTTCCCAGGGATTTTGGTCTCTGCGACCAAGCTGAGGCCCAGGCCGGCCGAGGAGATCCAGGTCGAGGATTCGACATGTGGGGCCGAGTCTGCGTTAGAGGGGGCCAACATGGCCGCCTCGTCTCCGACAGGAGGCCGTGCTGAGCTGGATGCAGCTGAACTAGGCGACGGGGCCATCGGGTCTCGCCGTCGCGAGTTTGAGGACCAGCTCAGTCAGTTGAGTAAGCTCGTACCCATCCATCTTCTCAATTGTCCCGTAACTTCACTTGTTTTTGCAGACGGTGGGCCTAATCGCCTAGGGGCTCCAAGGTCTGCACAGGCACACCATCGAGCTAAGGGCGATCCTCGACGTGGTGGCGAAGCGAGAGGCCCACATCGCCTGGCTCGAGGAGACCTTTCTGATCGAGCAAGAGGATGCGGAGCAGAGGACTATGGCCATGCCGCCAAGCTTGCCCAAGCCACTGCCACCAAGTGCGAGAAGGCTGTCGTGGCCCTCGAAGCCAAGCACGCGAAGGCGGCCAAGATCCTCCAGGCTGAGCTCGCGAAGGCGGCCGAGGCCCTTGAAGTTGCATGCATGGAGGCGGAGAAGCTATGGAAGAAGGTCGCGGAGCAGGCTGCCGCTCCAGCGAAGGCCTCCGTTGAGCACGAGACGAAGGTCGCCGAGCTCGGGGAGAAACTGGGCGCGACCAGGACGGGAAAGAGTGCCTTGGTGTCGGGACCCGGATTTGTAAATCCGAAACCCTCTGTGTATACTGCACTAGTCCAAGATCACGCTAGTGCACACAGTGGAAACATAAATGAAATATCATTCCATACAACGAATTAACTAAGAAGAAGCAAATTATTATTGAATAAAGCAAACGACCTTATGGTCAATGTTTACATCATTATGCCTTAAGGGCTTAAGAAACAAATAATTATTGCAAATGAAAAGATAACTTGAGCTATCTGACATGCCACAGTAATCGTCTGGGAACGCTTCCTAATCCACGAAGTCTGCATAGAATTCCTCCTCATGAGATTCATTATCTCCTTCAAGAATCGATCAACAAGGGCATAAAGCCGTGAGTACAAAAGTACTCAAGAAGTCGTAGGGAATTGATGCAATATATTTATGCACAAATTGACAAGGATGGCTATATAGTTCATTTGCGTAAAGCAACAACTTGAATTGAAATACAATAAATAGATATGAAAAGATAAATAAATAATCGTAGATCAATGATAGACAACAAAACAACAAAGAACTCCCGCTCACATCCCAACAATTCCACATTCCACATTTTATGAAACACTCTATACCCGTGTGAAATTCCTGCTTGTCCATGATCATGATGCGGCTATTCAATAGTTTTACACTCGCAGAGGTTGTACAACTTTACCCACAAGACATGAACATCTCTTTGTGCAAACGTTACTAACACACTTCCTTTGGTGTGTCGCGAGATATCATGACAAAGCCTTTACAATGCAATCGTCTAAGCTCTGATCGCTCGCTAAGGTTTCGCCATTAGGGCCCTCTCTTGCGCTTTGCGAATCTACCCGCCCATCCCTAACCCACACCACCAACTGGCATACTCAAGGCTAGACATTGCAAATTAATCAGCCTAGGTCTGTCCCATTCCAAACATGTGGTAGTACGGTTAGGCCTAGCCAATGGCGCACAAGATTAAGTCCTTAATTGTCTCGTGCAAGACATCCACATCCCAATGTGCTAGAAAGCACCCCTTTATCGCACGATCACTTGCCCGAGGGAAAATAATTGCTCAACCAAGACCAATGGCAAACCCCGCCATGGTACAACAAATTTTACAACAAGGGCTACCAATGACGATTCAATATCTCATTAAGTCAAGATTAACATTATTCAACCTGTGATATGAAGCCCAACGCATATATAAGCATGTCTAAGCATAACTACGATAACCCAATGTTGGTGTAATAATTATGTCCAACTAATAATGTCCCAACCTAGGTCTAACAATGGATACATGGCATACAACTAATCAAGGTGGCATAATGTCAACTAGGTATACATCTACTCCCATTAAATAAGCATTGATACACAAAATAGCATGCAATTGTATTAAAGTAAATTACTTTTGCAAAAATAGGATCAATGTGATCAAAGGATTACGACTTGCCTTGCTGATCTAGTGCTGAATCTTGGTCTTCAAAGTCTTCGTCGCTCCTCGAATTAGCGCTCACCTAAAAGAAGCAATGAAACCAAATAAATACAAAACAGAGACTCAAACAAGCTCAAAACTGAAAATAAATAGCTCTGGAAGATAGATCTTGATTTTAGAAAACTTTAGAAACTTAAATCGCCTCAATCGGAGTTCGTATGAGCGAGAACGGGCCTCCGAAAGATTAAATTCAAAGAAAATACAGAAAATCAGAAAATCAGAATTTCTGGATTTATTTTTATACGGAAAAAGGATTTATTGCGCAATCTCTGACGTCATCGGGTTCACGGTGGACTAGATCCACGGCACGGCTTCGGTCCACCGTGCACTCGGCGCACGGCCGACGTTAGCGCTTGCGTCGACAAGGGCTGAGGTGGCTGCTGACATAAGCGGCCACTCCAGCGCTGACGCAGGCGGCCACGCGTCGCGCATCTGGCGAGAGGGCCAGATCGGACGGCCAAGGAGGCAGGATTGCGGCAGTGGCGACGCGGCGAGATCTGGAGCATCGGCTTGCGATCGGACGGCTAAGGTTCTCGGCAAGGTACAACGGCGAGGCAGCGGCGCGGCTTACCGGAGGCGAGGAAGAAGACGCGGCGCACGGCGAAGATGCGACGGCTCGGACCCGGGACAAGGCGGAACGGGGTGAGGGCGACGCGGGCAATGCGGAGAGACCAACGGCGGCGGCGAGACGCACCGCGGCGAAGAAAAAGGCGCGAAGCTTCGCAAGGGTGGCGGACTCGTGAGCTCGCAGACGCGGAGGACGGTCTCGGCGGCGAGACAGAGGGCAAACGGCTGCACGAGACGGCGGACTCAGCGGGTGCGGCACGGCTTTTATAGCCTCGAGGGACGCAACGACGCGGACTCGAGACGATGACGCGGCGGCGGACTCAATCGGCGGCGGCTAGGGTTTCGTGGGCGCGATCTCACCGCACACGTGGCGCCGATCGAACGGCCGACACGGCCGGGTCGGGCGGCAAAGCCGAGCGAGCGACGCGGGCCGAGACGCGCGAGAGAGGCGGGCCGCGGAGCTGGGCCGAGGCGGAGCGGGGCAGGCCGGAGGGATTCGGCTGGACCGAGGCATGGCGGAAGAAAGGTGGGCCGTACGACGGCTAGAAAGGATTCGGCCCGACAGCGTTTTGGAAATTAAAATCATTTTCCGATTTTATATAATTCCAGAAATCCGAATAAAACCAAATAAATTCAAATAAATATCAAATAAATTCAGAAAAATCCCCAAAAATACAGAAAAATTCCTTGGAGAACAAGGAACCCAACTAAAACTCAAAATTTTGGGATGTTACAGTTGGCTCAACTCAAGGATGAGCGCAACCATGCCGCCAGCTCCGCCGTCGAGGCAAACCGTCTGCAGGGCGAGCTCTCAGTGTTGAGGGCAAAGGTTACCGAGCTCGAGCAGGAGAAGCTCGCCCGTGACATGGCGGATCTGTAGACAGGAAATCGGTCGAGGGACAGAAAGGTCTGTGTCTCCTTGTAAATATAACTTAGTTAAGAAAAGTTTTTGGTCAAGAAATTTTTTTGGGGTAAATATAACTCCCTTGTCTAGGCCCCGCTGTGGTCGAGGCCGAGCAGCGTCGGCCTCGAGCGTAGTCTGTAGGATAAATAGGTCGTAGCAGTTGAGGTCGGGCAATGTCGTCCTCAGTTGAGGTCAGGCAACAACGTTTGACTCGAAGACCAGTCCTCTGAGTTGGTTAATGTCTCCGACCTGCGGGGTTACTTAAGGCGAAGTCGTTTAGTAACAACAGACACGCCTCTTGCGAGGTTGAGCTTAGGATCACACATGGGCGAACTCGAGCGTACGAGGGATCTTAATGCGCTCAGACCCGACCTGTGCATAAAGCATGCACCGAACTCGAGTGTGGTCTCTAGTTCAAGCCCTGCTACAGGGGGGAGCCGTGATGCGATAAGGATCGGTTTATTGCTGGCGTGACCAACTTTTTTTGCGAATTAAGATAAGAGTATTACACATAAAATTTTTGGAGCTGGTCGATGTTCCAAGAGTTCGTGAGCTCTTTGCCATTGGGCATCGCTAGCCGGTAAGCTCCCGTGCGATCTGCTGAAATGATGTTGTAGGGGCCCTCCCACTTTGGGGACAACTTGTTGGTGTTAGTCGAGGCCTGAACTTGTCTTAGGGCCAGATCCCTAACTCGGAGCTCCCTTCTCACATCATCCCTAGGTCGAACCGATCGAGACGCATGCTTGCGAAGCACTTGCAGGTAGTGCGCAGATCGTAGCAGTGCACGGCTTCTTACTTCTTCCGCTAGGGCAAGGTCGAGAGACGCTCTTCCTCGAAGTTGACTTGGTCGACCAAGCTGACCCTAGCGGAGCCCAGCGTTACCTCAGCAGGCAGGACGGCTTCAGCACCGAACACAAGCTGGAAAGGGGTAGCCCCCGTTGCTCTGCTAGACGTGGTGCGAACGGACCAGAGTATGGTGGGAAGCCAGTCCACCCAGGCTCGGCCATGCTGTTAAAGCTCATCGAAGACTCACCTCTTGACGCCCTGGACGATCTGTCCGTTGGTGCGCTCGATCGCTTCGTTGCACTAGGGGTGGCCCACCGAGGCGTAGCAGACCTTGGAGCCCATGTCTTCGCAGTATTCTCGGAATAGCTCACTGGTGAACCACGACCCGTTGTCGATGATGATCCTGCATAGGACTCCGTATCTCGTGACCACAAGCGAGTGGAAAAACTTCACGGTGGCTCGGGCGGTTCCATTGGATTTTGCATTGCTCTTTTTAACATTCAATACGAGTTGCAGGGCAATGAGGCAGCGAGTCATGACGAATCGATAACTAGTTTGGTTCGTCGACCCTGAGCTTGTGCCCGCGACGATGGCTAGGCTTCAACCAGAATGGGTTTCCTGCTACATCAAGAGGGCATTGCAAGCTAAGTCGAAGAAGGACTTCATTCTACTCCCGTACCACGAGGAGTAAGTACTACTTCACCGTTCAATTACTTCTATGCACTTAAACCGTATGTGAACTTATTTCTTCGCTGCATACCATTTAATAAGCAACCATTGGGTTCTACTAGTGATCCTTCCGAGTGACAACAAAGTGTACACTTTTAATTCGATTGAGAAGAGACCGATGGCCTACGCGATCAAGCCTCCTTTGGAGCAATAAGTGCACTACTCTTATCTAACACTTTCTGTATTTAACTACGTTCATTATTTTTTTACTCAACGGTATCTCTCCAATGTATATAGGGGTTTCGAGGAATACGTCGAAGCAGGAGGGACACACGACAACAAAAAGGGCTCCAAGCTGGAGTATGTTCGCTTCAAGGTACAAGTGGCTACCATATATAAGATTTAGATTTTCTGACTTATTTTCTTCATCTCTTCATTTGTTTTTCTTTCTTCACAGTGTCAACAACAGGGCAGCGACAACCTCTATGGTTTGTACGTCATGCATCACATGGTGATCTTGATTGCCAGCTCAGACCGTTTCCCTAAGGTATATGTTCATGCATAATAATACAATTAGCGTTTCACATAGAAATTTGAAAACTTAAATTAGAGCACTCATTTCTATTTTGCAGCATACCAATATTCCCAGAAGAGTGTAGACATCACTTCACTCAACAAGATACGAGACCACTTATGCCAGTGGTACTAGATAGAATGCTTGTCGGAGGACGGACGGTTTAGAGATCCCGAAAGCTCCTACTAGACCATATGTGAATAATATTACATATCTGAATGAGATTGCATGTGTATTGATGGTTAAGCATGTTTGAGTTCTATTTTGTTAACGAATGTGATATGTGTTTGTTATAACAAAGTGTTCGTGTTTTGTGAATGTGATATGTTGTCTGTAATTGCTGTGTGAATGTGATATGTGCATATTGTGTGAAATATGTGCTGATTGGAGGGTGTAGAAAATAGCACACCACACCCATTCATCTCTATCGGTTCTCACAACAAAATGATAGAGATGTGGCGGTCATCTCTATCTGTTCTTTGTAAGAAGCGATAGAGATGATAGACTCATCTCTATCGGTTCTTTGTAAGAAGCGATAGAGATGTCATCTCTATCGGTTCTTTTGAAGAAGCGATACAGATAAGGATATCATCTCTATCGATTCTTTAAATAAGCGATAGAGATGAGATCCTCATCTCTATCGCTTCTTACAAAGAACCGATAGAGATAACAGCATCATCTCTATCGCTTCTTATAAAAAAACGATAGAGATGATCTACTCATCTCTATCAGTTTCTATAAAGAACTGATAGAGATGACAACCTCATCTCTATCGGACAAGAACCGACTGCAATAGCGACGCCTCATCTCTATCTAATGACTTTGTGTCGCCACTAGAACCAACTGTGATGATAAAAAAGAACCGATTGTGATGTATATTTGTGTAGTACCTGTAAGTGAGGGAGTGATCGAGTGGTTTCCACATCCTATTTGATACAACTGTTATTTTGTGTTCTTGTTATCGCTAACCATGTCAGGTCACAGCGTGAACAAGGATGACGATGATGATCCTAATGCCCCTTTGTCATAGAGTAGATGCACTGAAGCATCATTTTAAGTGAGAGCTTCGAAAGGATCTTGATGTGTTGGTTTCTGATATCCAACGAGTTGATAACATGAAAAATTTCAAAATTGATCTCAAGCAACAAATGAAAGTTTTATGAATTGACCTTATACAAGATATTGTTCGGCAATTGTGTGGTGTTAATCTTTCTACTGCAGGTGACTAAGCACATGGCCCCGAGATCAATGAGACCGATGAAGAGAGAGTTCGGCGATTAGATCAAGCCGAGCGCGATCGTGCAACTACCAAGGCACGTGAGCGTGCTGCCCAAGCATGTCACCATATGGTCACAAAGGTACAACGGCCTTCCAACCTAGGGTACAGTGTTGCCCCAAACCATGATCACGGCCATGGTCGTGGCCGAGGAGGAGGCCATAGAAGAGACTCCCCGAGTGGCTACGATGGTGAGTATGATGATTATCACTCCGACAATGACTACAACGTGCGCCGCAACGACGACTACAGACGTCATGACCGCAATGACAACACTGAGGAGAAGTTTGGTAAGCTTAAATTTACTATGCCTAAGTTCACAGGTAGCTTGGACCCAGAGGAGTACCTCGTTTGGGAACTCAAGGTGGACAAGATCTTTCACATGCACAATTACTCAAAGGAGAAGAAGCTGCACATGGTGTCCCTCAAGTTCAATGATTACACTCTTCAATGGTGGGAACATGTCCAGAATGAGAAAGCACGAGCTCATGAACATCCCTTGTCCACATGTGAAGGCATGAGAAGTATGAGATGCGAGCACGATTCGTTCCCAAGCACTACAAGCAGGACCTGTTTAACAAGCTTTAGAATATGAAACAAGGTACACAATCTGTTGATGATTCGAGCCAACATCAACCATGTCAAAGAACAGTCCATTGCTTAGTTCATGTCTAGACTGAACTAAAAGATCAAGCTCATCATCGAGTTTCAGACCTACAACACGATGGTTGAGTTGGTGCATCAAACTTTCAAAGCAGAACATCAAGTCATGGAGAACGCCAAGTATGCGCAAAGGACTTCATCCAGCATGCGTACACCACCCCTGGTGCTCACCAAGCCAAGTTATGGCAAAGAACGAGGTACTTTCTCTAACTCTATCAATTTGGTTTCCGCTAAAAAAACTACTTCAAATGTGAAATCAGCACCACCTCCAAGTGTAAAATTAGTGGCGACATCTACTTCTTTGATGGGTTCGTCATCTCAAACACAATGCTTCAAGTGCATTAGTCATGGACACCGGCAAAAGGACTACCCCAATAATCATTCATGTTGGTCAATGATGATGGCGAGTACGAATCAGCTGATGAAGATGTTTTGACACTCAGAGCTAACCAAGAGCAATTTGATGATGCTCCTAATGAGGACGATGTGGATATGCTTTATCGTGAGATAGGAGAGAGCCTTGTGGTCACACAAGTGCTTAATGTTCAGATCAAGGTGGATGAAAACCCTCAATGCTCCAATCTTTTTCAAACAAGAGCTAAGGTATGTGACAACTTAATCAAAGTTATCATTTATGACGGTAGTTGTCATAGCCTTGCTAGCAAAGAAATGGTTCAGAAACTTGGTCTTGAAACTATCAAATATCCCCATCCATATCATGTTCAATGGTTTAGTGATAACGGTAGTGTTAAGGTGCAACATATGGTTCGCGTTCAATTTCAGATTGGTGACTATGTGTGACACCGTAGAATGCGATGTTCTTCCTATGATGGTGTGTCATTTGCTCCTAGATAGACCTTGGCAGTATGATCGTTCTGTTATGCACGATGGCCGTAGTAACACTTTTCAATTCAATTTTAACAGTCATATTAAGAAACTGCCATCCATAACACCTAGTGAGATACTTGTTGAATCACACCAAAAGAAGCATGAAGGACCAAAATGGCGATCAAAGGGGGGTGAATGATCCCAAATAAAAAATTTTCCACTCAAAATGATCCAAATAAGCCCTCACACAAAACATTCAAAAGGAGCAAATGAGAGGGAGGATTTTCTCTATATGGCCGGTGCTACCACAGGGGGTCTGGTAGTACCAAAGGCCGGTATGACCGCACTAGGGGTGGTATGTTCGGTCTCAATAATAGCACAAAAATCAGCACAAACTCCAAAAAAAATGATGCAACTTTTGATCGGTTGGTCCAAAAGTCATGAAACTTTGCATGCATCTTCGTATGGAGGTTAGGAACTTATTCCATCCTTCAATCCAAGGGATTGACGTCAAAGTTCAGACCTTTTTCGAATTGAAGGAAGAATGCACCAAGTTTGAGCAAAAACCTAAAAACTTGATCTTGGGCTTGCTCGTGGGGTTTTGATGATCAACATGATCTTGGATGGCATCCCACACGTCAAGGCAAGGAAGAACACAAGTCAAGAACAACAAAAACCCAATTTATCAAGAATTATCCTTGAAGAAGGAAAAGATCGGTTTCTTGCAAGAAAGAACACAAGAGTTGCAAGAAGACTCATCCATCAATCATACATCCTCGGCACAAAATCCACAAGCATTTAGGAGGGGAGGCAAATCCAAATGTGCGGAAAGTAAATTGCAAGAATGTAAATTGTGGAATTTAAGTGCTGAATTTAAAGCATAATGTAAATGCATAAAATAAATTCAGACCTGAGGATATTAAACTTTCATTTCTGAAAGAGAGGTTTACAAAGCCACACAACAAAGTGGGCAAAGCTCAAAGGAGCACACAAACATCTAAAACCTTCAAAGAGGGGAGAGCTACCCATACCCCTCTATTTATACTACTCTTGAACCATCCTCCACCCTTTTCAACCCTAAGGATCATCTCAAGGGCTAGGATTGACTCACTGACACAGCCATACATGGGCTAACCTGAAACCCAACAACCATACTCGGTTTTTGCACTTTTCAAAGCATACTAACTAGACCCGCTTCTCTATCACCTAGACCGCGATCCAACGGCCCTCCTTGATCCGAGTAGCTCTAAGTTAGCATCTCATCCATTCCTTGTCTTCTAGGTTTGCAACGACTCCGTCTCTGAACATCTTTTGACGATCCTCGACCGTCTGGACTTCCAACGCACCTCACCTGGTCCCGATCATCCTCCGCCTCACCATGATCAAGCACCGACATCCTACGACCATCAAAAACAAGGAAACATATCAGATAGCAATGTCCAAAAAACATATGAAATGAATTTCATCAAAAATCAAATTTTTAGTTCAAACTCGCTCATAAGGGTCGGTGCTACCACCCCATGGCTGGTAGCACCGTCCCACACAAAAGTCCCAAAACACTACTCTCTAGAAAAACACACACAGCCTTAGGCCGGTGCTACCACCCTCAAGCCGATAGCTCCGCAAATTCTGGGCACTTCTCCCAATTGCTTCAAATTTTGATTTAAACTTCAAATCAACCTCAAACTTAAGCACCACATGCTTAAATGATGTCAATAACTCATCACAATCACGGGTAGACCCCCGCAGGTTTTTCAAAAGAAGTGGTTAAGGAGGATAAGAAAGATGCTAAACATGACATCAAGTTGTTTTGAAAAGCAAAAAGCATAGTGATGCAAATCAATTGGTTATGCTAGCAAACAAAGATGATTTGAAAGAACTTGCTGAAAATAATGATTTGCTCCACTTCGTGATGGTTTGCATGTACATTTTGCTTTTGACTTATGACTTAACATTTGTTCCTAGTGCTATTCGTAAGTTTTTGCAGGCATTCGATGACGTGTTTCCCACAGAGGTTGCCTCCAATTCATGGATTGAACATCAGATTGACCTCGTACCGGGCACCCCACTTCTGAACTGCCCTCCATACCGCACCAACCCTAAAGAAACAAAGGAAATTCAGCATCAAGTACATGAGCTACTAAACAAAGGGTACGTACGTGAAAGCCTTAGCACCTGTGTTATTCCTGTTATTCTCGTTCCAAAGAAAGATGGTATTTGGCGCATGTGCATAGATTATAGAGCGATTAATAACATCACTGTTCTCTATCGTCACCCTATACCTCGATTAGAGGACATGTTAGATGAACTTAGTGGTGCTGTTATATTCTCTAAAATTGATTTGCGTAGCGGATACCATCAGATTAGAATGAAACTTGGAGATGAATAGAAAACTGCTTGCAAAACTAAGTTTGGTTTGTAGGAATGGTTAGTCAAGCCATTTGGTCTTAATAATGCACCTAGTACATTCATGCGCTTAATGAACCATGTTTTGCGAGCATTCATTGGAAAATTTGTGGTTGTTTACTTCAATGACATGCTGATATATAGCCGCACACTTGATGAGCACATTGATCACATTAAGCAAGTTTTAGAAGTGCTACGTTCTAAAAAACTTTTTGCTAATCTTGAGAAGTGCACTTTTGCGTTGACAAGGTTGTCTTTCTAGGTTATGTTGTTTTTGGTAATGGGATAGAAGTAGATGCATCTAAAATTACAGTTGTTCGTACTTGGCCTACTCCTATCAACGTTAGTCGAGTTCGAAGTTTTCATAGGCTTGCTTGGTTTTATCGGCGCTTTGTAAAAGATTTCAGCACTATTGCTGCTCCACTTCATCAATTAACAAAGAAAGGTGCCTCTTTTGGAAGGGTAAGCCACAAGGAGCTGCTTTTGCTAAACTTAAGAAACGACTCTCAGAAAAACCTGTTTTAGCTTTGCCTGATTTCACTAAAACTTTTGATATTGAATGTTATACTAGTGGAATAGGCATAGGAGGTGTTTTAATGCAACAAGGCAGACCGGTAGCATACTTTAGCGAGAAATTGAATGGTGCACAACTGAACTATCTGGTCTATGACAAAGAGTTGTATGCCCTAGTGTGTGTTTTAGAAATTTGGCCGCATTACTTATGGCCTAGCAAATTTATAATCCATTTTGATCATGAGGCTTTAAAGTACTTGCAAGGTCAAGCAAAACTGAACCGTAGACACGCTAAGTGGGTAGAGTACATCCAATCTTTCCCATACTTTGTTAAGTACAAAAAGGGTAAGGAGAACATAGTTGCTGATGCTTTATCTCATAAAACTAGCCCTTTTAACTTAGTTAGGAGTGCAAATTCTAGGATTAGAGTGCCTACGTGATATTTATCAATCTGATCATGAGTTTACAATGATTTATTCAGTTTGTTCAGTGTTGTGTGGTTTGTTCAGTGTCGAACGGTTTGTTCAGTGTTGTGTGGTTTGTCATAAGGCTAAGTCTAAATTGAATCAACATGGTTTATATATTCCTCTTTCGGTTCCTAGCTCTTCATGGGAGGGCATCAGTATGTATTTTGTTTTGGGATTACTGAGAACTAAGAGGGGTAGGGATTCTATTTTTGTAGTTGTGGATCGATTTAGCAAAATGGCACATTTCATTCCCTATCACAAGAGCGACGATGCATCACATGTAGCTGATTTGTTTTTTAAGGAAATTGTATGCTTGCATGGAATGCCCAGGACGATCGTCACGACGACTGTGATGTCAAGTTTATGAGTTACTTCTGGAAGACACTATGAGCCAAGCTCAGGATGAAGTTGTTGTTCTCAATGACTTATCACCCACAAACAGACGGTAAAATGGATGTCGTCAACTGCACACTTTCTACTCTACTTCAGACGATCATCAAGAAGAACATGAAGGACTAGGAAGATTGCCTTCCGCATGTGGAGTTCGCCTACAATCGCGCTGTGCATTCGACTACTTCATTCTGCCCGTTCGAGGTCATGTATGGGTTCAAACCTATAACACCACTCGATTTACTACCACTTTCGAGCCAAGAGCGCATCAACATGGATGCTTCACGATGTGCTGAGTTCATGAAGAAGATACACATGAAGACAAAGGAGGAGATCGAGAAGAAAGCACACTACTTTGTTGACAAGGGAAACACGAAGCACAAGAAGATGGTGTTCCAACCAGGTGATCTAGTTTGGGTGCACCTACACAAGGATCACTTTCTGGAGAAGCGCAAATCCAAGCTCATGCCGCGCTAGGAGATGGTCCATTTAGGATGCTAGAATGCAGCAATAACAACACATAGAAGATAGAACTTCCGACCGATGACTATGTCGTGAGTTCTACTTTTATGCTGCTAATCTTTCACCCTTCTTTTGCGGCTCTCAAAGGTTAGAAATCGACAATAAACTTATAGTTATGGGTACCTTTGGTTTAGCAAAGTCAAGCACAAAAACAGTGGCACGAGATGTATACAGGTTCGGCCCCCCGAAAGTAGTAACAACCTACTTCATGTGCGGATGATAAATGTATATGGTGGATCAAGAACAAAGAGAATTGTCTAGCCCTAGTTACAATGAAGATTGGATCTAGGTGATGGCTATACTATGGCTGGAAGTTCATGAAGCGAGGGTCGTGGGCTTCAGGTTGCTATGCGTCTTCTCTTCTTCTCTAGTCTGGAAGGCTTCCCTTGAGGACCCCTACCCCTGACCTTATATAGTCGGGGTAGCCTAGCCTCAAGTTGGGTTGTAGTCGGTTTGGGATACTAGATCGTAGCCGATGAGGAATCCATCCTCGCGTGATCTTCATAGTATATCCAAACTTCCCTGGATACTAGGCGTACTCAAGTCGGTTTCCTCGTATAGGAAAAGCGATCGAGTCCTTCCTAATATGGAAATATCCCCTCGGCGTATATCTTATCCCATAGAATTGGGCCCGTGATATATAGTGTTTCTATATGTCGCTAGAACATATCCTTCGCGTATCTAGCATGTATGTATAACCTATGTTTAGATATTCAACAGTAGCCCCCGAACTCTACCTACCAGATGATCCGTTCAAACTAGGTCAAGTAATACCATGCCGGCTTGTGGTCGAACGATTCGAGTACATTGGGAATCAGTAAGTATCGAGTAGGGATGTTACTGGGTCGAGCGCCCTGCCATCAGCCCAACTCGAGTCTGAAGGACCGAAATGGTGATTAGAGGGGGGTGAATGATCCCAAATAAATTTTTTCCCCCACTCAAAATGATGCAACTAAGCCCACAAACAAATCAATCAAAAGGAGCAAATAGGAAGGAGCAACTACTCTGAATGGGCGGTGCTACCGTAGGGAGACCAGTAGCACCAGACTAAAGAACAGCAGCAAGAACAGAGTTTGAAAACAGCACGACTCAAAAGCAAATCTTTACAAATCTTTTGATCGGCTCAACAAAAACTCATGAAACTTGGTAGATGTGATCCTAAGGATGTGAGGAACTTATTCCAACCTTTAATCGCAAGGATTGACATCAAAGTTCCAACCTTTTTCACTTTGAAGGAAGAACACACCAAGTTTGAGTAAAACTTGAGAACTTGATTTTGGACTTGCTCGTGGGGTTTTAATGATCAAGATGATCTTGGATAGCCTCCCACATGACACAGCAAGCAAGAACACAAGTCTAAAGCCCCTCAAACATGATCTAGAAGAATGATTCACTTAAGCACAAAAGGTCGGTTTCTTGCAAGAAAGAACACAAGATTTGCCTAGATGATTGGGATATTGTCTAAAGAAGACTCATCCATCAATCATACATCCTCAGCACAAGAGCCATAAGCATTTAGAAGGAGGGGAGGCAAATCCAAATGTGCAAGAAGCAAATTGCAGGAATGTAAATTGCGGAATTTAATTGCTGAATTTAAATGCTTAAAGTAAATTCAAGCATAAGATAAAATGATTTTCATTCCTATAAGGGAGGTTTACAAAGCCTCACAACAAAGTGGGCAAAAAGCTCAAAGGAGCCAAAACCTCTAAAACCTTCAAGAGGAGGAAGGCTACCCCTCCACCTCTATTTATACTACTCTTGAGTCACCCTCTACCCTTGGATGAGTTCCTTCTTACCCTAAGGATCAACATAAAGGGCTAGGAATGACTCCCAAACATAGCTATACTAACTAGGCCTACTACTCTATCACCTAGACCATGATCTGATGGTCCTCCTTGATCCGAGCAGCTCCTAGCTAGCATCTCAGCCATTCCTTGTCTTCTAGGCTCGCAGCGACTCTGTCTCCGATCATCTTCTAGCGATCCTCGACCGTCTGGACCTCTGACGCACCTCGCCTAGTCCGAGACATCTTTCACCTCACCATGATCTAGCACCGTCGTCCTGCAACCATCAAAAACAAGGAAAACCCATCACATGGCAATGTCCAACAAAGATATGCAATCATCACCCAATTGCATCGCTCAACAAGTCGACACTACTGACCACTGAATCGACTTCATCGAGTTTCCACCATCGAGTAGGATCCTCGCTCAAGTAGAAACTCGACCACTGTTTCGACCGCATCGAGTGGTTGACCACATGTCAAACTCGATAACTAGTCTATCGACCTCAACTCGATTCCAAGTCGATAACACGATATCGAGTAGCAATTGATTAAACTAAGTACTCAAGTTGAGCTAACTGCAGAGTGCTCGACCCAGCAACAATTGTACTCGATACTTAGATACTACCAATCTACTCGAATTGTTCGACCACAAGTCGGTAGGGCAATACTCGAGGCTGGTAGAGCCGCTCGAGACAGACATAATTCAAATTGCTTAAATTTGAAAATCCAATCAAATCAAACTCAAACCGGAGTATACTAAGCTCAAATTTAGTCAAATACTCATCACAAAACATGGGTAGACCTACACATGGTCTTTCAATCTCTCCCTTCATGAGTATATTGACAAACAACACAAAAGGCATAAATTTGAGTTTGAGAGAGAGGAAGAAGGCAATTTGAATGCAAAGCCAAGCTTGGTCCAAGAAAAGAGACAATAAGATCATGGCCAAGTTGGTGAGAAGGAATTTAGAGCAAGCCAATAGAAAGAACAAGTTTTCCTAAAAGCTCTAAAAATTCCAAGAAAAGCTCAAATATACTTTATAATCCTAAAAATTGTCAAGACTTTACAAAGATCAGAAGAGACAGAATGCAATCACATTTTTATCTTTTTAATGATGCCTTTTCTACAATTTCTCCCCCTTTTGGCTATATAGACATCAAGATGGCAAATTCTCCCCCTTTACACATGTATGCATGCTAAAAGAGCTTTGAAGATTATCCAAGTGACCATATAGACAAATAATGACACCAAGTTACTTAGGTTCAGATTATGCTAAACAAAGACATGTCCAAGTGCAAATATCATTTTTTCTAGCAAGCACAAAGAAGACGATGTCATTTTTGCATGATTTAACAAGTGCAACACTAAGCATAGTTTCTAAACTAGAAGCACAGCCATACAATGGATCAAACGGAGAATCTAGAGTTCAACCTACTCAACACTTCGGGAAATCTAGAAGTGCATACAAGGTCCTTCGAGCTCAAATATCTTTAATACAAATTTTTGCATTAAAACTTCAAATAACATAGTGGGGTGCAAATGTGTAACATTATTTGCATTCTTTACCCACTTATTTTTTTTATATTTGCATTTTTAAGTGAGATTGACTCAAGCCATAGTCGACCATCTCAAGAAGAGCTCTTAAGAGGATGGTCTTGATCATACACAATACATTCCAACTTCATCCCATGTGCAACAGGAGGCAGTCTTGTGAATATAAGGTGATGAGATCAAATTGCACAAAAAGAGTCAATTTTTGTTTTCATTTTAGCACACAAATCTATGAGCAAATGAAGGACTCGAGTATGCATCTACCTAGCTTCACCTAAGTTGCTATAGGGACTAGTAGAAAACCAAAATTTCACAAATAATGGCTTGTGCACCTAGAGAGGAAACATAGCATGTAAAAGCAACATGTTTCATCAAGTTTTCATTTAGAGCATTAATTTTCAAATTTTAACAAGCTTAGCAAGATGAATCAAAATGAATTTGAACATATCTAAGCTATCATTTTTCTTCATGAAAGTAGCAGGGTGCATATCATGATTAGAAGTTCATTTCAATAATAGACAAAGCTCATAAAATAGAAAATGAAGTCTATATGCAATGCATGAAGCAGATTCTCAAACTCCCCTCAACAAGTGAATCAATTTTAATCATAAATCTGGTTCAAGGTGAGTTATTAGCAGAATTAAGCTCGAAGAGGGGTCAAAATGAACTCAATCGAAACCAGAAACACAGGATGAAGAGAAGAAGTCGAGAAACTGCAAACTAGGTGTTTATAGAGCATAGAAAAGATAGAAGAGAACACTACGACTCAGAAACACCCAGAAGATGTAGAGGAAAAGAAAAGCTGAAAGAAAATATATAATACATAATATACAAACTAGCTCCCCCTCACGACTCCAAGCTCTCCTCTCAAAGCCACAAACCTTAGAGCTATCCAATGGCTTGGTAAAGATATTGGCAATCTAGTGATCACTCTCCACAAACTGAAGCACTATATCACCTTTCTCCACATGGTCTTTAAGGAAGTGATATATAATATCAATATGCTTGGTCTTGGAGTGCTGCACTAGGTTTTTAGCAATGCAAATAGTAGAAGTGTTGTCACCGAAAAGTGCAACACTCTCTATTTCTAACCCAAAGTTTTGCAAGGTCGATCTCATCTAAAGCACCATACTACAGCAACTAGCTACAGCAACGTACTTAGCCTCAGCGTTGGACAAAGCAACTCCAGACTGCTTCCGAGATGACCAAGAAATAAGAGAAGTACTAATGAATTGGCAAGTGCCAGAAGTGCTTTTCCAATCTATCCTACAGCTAGCAAAGTCCGCATCAGAAAAGGCTCGAAGGGACAGACAAGAAGAAGAAGAGTACCAAATACCATAATCAACGGTAGCTCAAAGGTACCTGAAGATGCGCTTCACTGCCTGGCAATCAGAGATGTGAGGAGAAGCCTAAAATCGAGCGCACAGACACATAGCAAAATGCAAGTCCAGCCTCGAGGCAATGAGGTACAGGAGAGAGTCGATCATGCTCCGAAACTCCTTCTAATCAACTGGCTCACCATCCTCATCAGGCTCGAGGACAGTAGTGGTGGCCATAGGAGTCATCATCGACTTCCCGTTTGACATATCGAAGCGCCTCAGGAGGTCTCGAGTGTACTTGCCTTAATGCAAGAAAGTGCCCTCCCAAGTCTGCTTGATTTTGAAGCTGAGGAAGTAGCTCAACTCATCCATCATACTCATTTCAATCTCTGTGCTCATCACTTCTGAAAACTGAGACACAAGAGAATGCATTGTAAGGATTGATGTCAAAGTTCCTAGCTAGCATCTCAGCCATTCCTTGTCTTGTAGACTCGCAGCGACTCTGTCTCCGATCATCTTCCGGCGGTCCTCGACCGTCTGGACCTCCGACGCACCTCGCCTAGTCCCGATCATCCTTCGCGTCACCATGATCGAGCCTCGTCGTCCTACAACCATCAAAAACAAGGAAAACCCATCACATAGCAATGTCCAACAAAGATATGCAATCATCACCCAATTACATCGCTCAATAAGTCGACACTACTAGCCACTGAATCGACTTCATTGAGTTGCCACCATCGAGTAGGATCCTCACTCGAGTAGAAACTCGACCACCATTTCGACTGCATCGAGTGATCGACCACATGTCAAACTCGATACCTAGTCTATCGACCTCAACTCGGTACCAAGTCGATAACACGATATCAAGTAACAGTTGGTTAAACTAAGTACTCGAGTTGAGCTAACTGCAGAGTGCTCGACCCAGCAACATTTCTACTCGATAATTAGCTACTACCAATCTACTCGAATCGTTCAACCACAAGTCGGCAGGGCGATACTCGAGGCCGTTAGAGCCGCTTGAGATAGACATAATTCAAATTGCTTCAATTTGAAAATCCAATTCAAATCAAAATCAAACCAAAGCATGACAAGCTCAAATTTAGTCAAATACTCATCACAAAACATGGGTAGACCTCCACATGGTCTTTCGGATTCCTTAGGGCAGCCACAAGTGACTCGATGTCAACCTATCGACTTGACTCTAAGAAGAGTTGGAAAAAATTCAAAAAATATAAATGTTGGGTAGTTGAGCATTTATTGCTCTCGTCTGCAACACCAAGATAGGTGCAGCACCATCGTTCCACCTTTTGCGTCGATCGAATAGCCATGCCACAGGGAATGAACCATTCACCTGGAGAGAAGATTTTTGCTTATAAATTCCTAGATCTAGAGCTGTAGCCATTCTCCTCCATTTTACCTCCAGTCTTACTCTCGAAGCCTCCGTCACACCCCTTAAACCCTAGCGTCGCCATTTTTACAATTTAAAATGGGCGACAAAGAATGAGGCTGTTGGGGGTGCCAGTTTTCACCTCCGTAGTGGTGTGTCGAATGCTTATATTCCTATCCCCGTTACCTCTTCCTGGCAGTCGGACTGGAAGAAACGATGGTTTTACATCACCTCTTCGAACACCATGAACTTCCCTCTAGCTTATCGACCACTCTTCCTCCATCCGATTGACCTCTGGACGAAAGTTCCTGATTCGACCGCCTGCAACGCTTATTATGTCCAAAAGATAGAGGAGCTGAGGAAATCCGAGCTGACTGGGTGGCACATCGCTAGAGACATCCTCACGCACTGGTCAAGTCCGCTGAAGTGCCGGGACCACCTCGCTTGGGACTACTCCGGAGTCGATGATGCCACCAGGGACAATCCTGAAAGTAAGCACTTATAATATTCTTGTTTTCCTTGCCTTAGTCGATGAGTGGTGAACTGACTCGCTTTTTGCCAGATCTTTCGGACGCGGACATCTCATCCAGGCTGAGCAAAATGTTCCAAGGATCGGAACTTGGTGCTTGCAGCATCGAGGCGTACTCTCTCGCCAACCCTCGGCTAGAGGTGAGTACTGCATTGTGGCTTGTAATGCATCGTTCATCAATCTGTTATCCACTTTAACCTAGCATCTCCTCAGGAAGCCAAGTTCAACGATGAAAGTGGGCCAATCGTGGGAGTCATCGGCCTGGATGATAACGAGTCAGCCCAGGACAGTGATCAAGCGTCAGGCTTTGTCATTGCCGATGTCGGCTCTCCCCTGGGCAATCCGGCACATACAATCATCCCGAGCGAGGGTGAGGCGGCTCTGGAGCAAGAGGCTATCGAGTCCCCTCGAGCAAGGAGGTCAGTATCTCCAGCATCCTATCGACCAACCAAACAGCCTCGGATCTCGTCATCGAGACCGTCCGACCAGGTGACCTTCAATCACTTGCTTTGATGTTATGACATTGCTTATAACATAATCCAACAAATGTTGGATGACCAGCGGGCCACCTGGGGGCGATGTGCAGAAGTTGGCGACTCCCACGTAAATGTCTCCTCGAGCAGGATCTCCATCGACTAGAGCGGTCGGGCATGTAACACCACTATCGGTTAGCACTTGCTAAATTTGTAAACTTTTTGTTCATAGCAACCATCTATTTGTAGGTTCCACCATTGGCCGCTGATCCGCCGGTGCCAGCTGCCGGGACCAAACCAGCTAGTGAAAACCACTGCGCAGAAGAAGAATGTGCATGCAAAGCTTTGTCTAGCAAAGCAAGTTACCTCTACTTTATTTTCATGATTCTTTCCCCTCTTTGGAGATGTCATGTAGAAAATTTCCTACAGCAAAGGTGCACCTAGCGGCACTGTCGATGACATCACCGCAGCTGCCTTGTCATCTCTCGCACGGTCGTCGTCGTGGCAACTCCCTCTTCGGCAGCTGCTGCTACAACAATGCACATCCTCCAACTTCTCAAACTCCTCTGGAATATTAGTCTTTCCTGAAGCCCAGTTTTGGGTATGCGATTACAACCAATCTTTTTCCCACACTCTGCTTTAACTTCTGTTTTGCTTTTTGATGCCTCTTGGCTTCTACAGCACGCAACGGATACCTTGCGCTGTAGAAAGACTGGTTGTCTATTATGCTTTGCCTGCTATTTCCTTGTCGATGAAATAGAGTAGCACAAGTAGATGCAAATCTGATTCAGCACTCGTAGACCCTCAATAAGTAACTTTTTCGCCAAGCGTATGCCTAATTGCATCTGTACACAAGGCTAGAAAAACATTCATTAAATGACTTAGCCCCAAGTGCATACTCGGAGAGGCCGTATATAACATAAACGCTATATAGTTTAAAGTGAAACTACATGATATTTCCAAGTCTTCATCGATCATACAACTTAGACTTTGTAGCAAACATGAACTTGTTGAGCAGCGCATGTAGAATTGACTAGTGGCATCATCTCCTGCCATCCGCTGAGTGTTAGATGTCTGACAATCTAGTGCTCGTATGCGCGCTGGATAGAATTGCTCGTCGTCGGGTTCAAGCCTGGCCACCCTTTGGTTTTGTTTGCTGACATGCTAAGTAAGCGATTGAGTAAATAAGTGCAAAAAATCGCATGTAAAAGAAATAAAGAAATTGAGAGATTGTGCCTACAGCACCCCGCTCGATAACAGTGTTGACCAGGAAATAGAACAAGGTCATGAGTTACCTGTAGCCCCTGACTCCTTACTTGATGATATCATCGAGTAGAGAGTAGAGTGACGTAAGCACAACATCGTGATGTAGCCCCCAACTCTTTGCCTGAAAGTTGGATCAAGCAAAACAAGAAGCATCAGCATCACAGACACATGTTGCGACTCAGAACCCTTTATTTGATAGATGTATCAACCTGAGATTGGAGCTAGGTAGAAGGTTAGTTAAGCCAGGAAAAATTCGAACGATGTAGCCCCCGACCTTCTACTCGATGAATGCATCGAGTAGAAGGTAGAGCATATGCGTTGACAATGCATGATGTAACCCCTGACTCCCTGGTTGATGACCGTATCGAGAAAGGAGTAGAACGTGAGCATCAAAAATAGTAGCCCACGACCATACACTCAGGCGCATGAGCCCCCGAGCATATAGATAAGGCCCAGTATATTATTAAATCTGAACGGTCGAAGTAGATGAACAATATAACTCCATTCGAATGGTTGAATATTGTTGCAACCTTCGCTCCCCTTCAGATTTCCACGTTGTGCGTCATTCAGTCAATGTCATAAATTAGTGTCTCTTTGGTTTCCGTATTTGTGTGGAAGTGCAACAGACATCTCGTGGATTGGGACCAACGTGGATCTTGATGGAGCCGTTGCTTTAGTGCGACCCGTTCCTAGAGCTATAAATAGATAGGACTTGTAGTCGACTGTTGCACCCCTCTTTCTTCCTCACTCTCTGATCGTAGCGCTTAGTTCTCCAACCGCACCCATGGCCTCTATCTACTCCACCATTGTCCCCATCCGTAGTCTCTTCGGGATGGATCATCATCTCCTCCGATGAAGAGGAGGAGATTGACTGGGAGGCCATTGAGAGGGAGGACTGGCCGGAGGAGGAAAATGAGGTTACTAGCAAATTGAACGTCGTCGTCGAAGAAGACGACGCCACCTCCACTTCCCTCGAGAGAGCAGATGCCGCCATTGCCAGAGGAGAAGAAGGTGAAGCTGCCGTCGTAGGAGAAGGAGGTGAAGCTCAAAACAACTTCATCAACCCGGTGCCCGCTCACGCTCCACGCTCTATCGACGTTCCACGACTTTTGATGATAGAGAGGTCACCTTCTCCATCGACAAGCGGCCAGGTCTTCACGTCCTCTTTCAGCTCGTACAGAGGGCATAGGCCCATCCCGGGGACCATCCTCTTCTAGTCCCCATGGATGCAGGGGAGGCAGCGCGATGCATCCGAGGACAAGAAATAGTAGAGTACCTACCTCAAATGTAATAGGATAACTTTTGTTAGTAAATTTTAATGAACTCTTACTTACCTGAATTCTGATTGTGATGCACGATCTTTATTATTCATGCATGAAATTTTCTCAACTAGTCGATGTTCCATGAGTTGCCAAACACCGCTCCTTCTGTCGTCACTAACCGTACTGATCCAGGTTGAGTCACCTCGACCACCACATAGGAACCTTCCCATTTAGGTGATAGCTTATTACGGTTATTTTGCTTTTGCACCTATCGTAGTACTAATTCCCCAGCGATGAGTGCTCTTTCCTGGATTTTCTAGCTATGGTATCAATGCAAAGCTTGTTGATACTTGGCCGCTCGAATGGACGCGCGATCCCTGTACTCAAGTAGATTTACATCTTCTTCTCGCACCTACTCCTGTACATCTTCCGAGTAGTTGTCCACATGAGGTGATCTAAATGTTAACTCAGTCGGAAGCACCGCTTCTGCTTCGTAGACCAAGAAAAATAGTGTTTCACCAATGGCTTGACTAGTCGACGTACGAACAGCCTACAACACCGAGGGGAGTTCTTTTGCCCACCAAGTCGATTAAGCCTTGAGCCTATCGAACATGCGAGTCTTGACCCACTACACAATTATGCCATTGGCACATTTGACCTATCCGTTACTCTGAGGGTGAGCTATGGAAGTGAAGCAATGTTTGATACCCAATTCTTCGCAAAAGACTATAAATATAAAAGCATTGCTTTTGAACTGGCTTTCGTTGTCTGTGATTACTTGATTAGGGATGCCGAATCAAGTAACGATGCTCCTTATGAACTTCTTAGCCGCTTCTGAGGTGATGTTCTTGAAGGGTTCGGCTTCAATCCACTTAGTGAACGTGTCGACAGCCACGAACAAGAACTTGTAACCTCCTTGGGCTCTTGGGAACGATCCCAAGATATCCAAGCCCCAGACGGAGAAAGGCTAAGATCGAGGAATAGTTTGCAGGGCTTGGGCTGGTCTGGTGGTTTGCTTGCCATAAAATTGGCAGCTCTCGCACTTTTTCACCAGCTCGCAAGCATCCTGGAGGGCAGTCGGCCAATAAAACCCTTGCCAGAAAACCATTCCGACTAAGGTGCGATAGGACGCATGGTTGTTGCAGATGCCTCCATGGACATCAAGCAATATCTTATTGCCCTCTTCCTAAGTGATGCACTTCATCAAGTTTCTGTTACTCCTCTTTCGGTAGAGCTTGTCGTCTACCAATGCAAATAGATTGAACTTGCATGCAATTTTCTTGACTGATGCACCATCATCAGGGATCCCTTGACCTTCGAGATAGGCTTAGAATGGACTCGTCCATGTTGACTCGCGTTCGAGTAGTGCAGCAGGCAAACGGGACGAAGCGAGCCTGGCAAGTTCGTCGGCGGCGGAGTTGTCACTTCGCCTAATATGCCTTACCTCGAGCCCTTCGAACTTGTCCTCTAGCTTGCGAACCTCATTCAAATATGCCACCATGTTGTCATCCGAGCACTGGTATTCCTTCTGCACTTGGTTTATGACTAGCTATGAGTCCCCTTTCATGAGTAATCATCTGATCCCATGTGACGCGGCTATGTGGAGCCCGTTAACTAGTCCTTCATATTCTGCAACATTGTGTTGAGCCTTGAAAATCAACCTGGATAACATAGTTAAACTCCTCACATGTCTGGGATTTGAGCACCATGCCAGACCCCGAGCCCTGAAGCGTGAGCGCCCATCGAAGAACATAGTCTAGTGGCCATCGACCATCTTACGCTCCTTTTCTTTGACGTGAGTCCATTCTGCGATGAAGTCCACCAAGGCTCCTGACTTGATGCTGTCCTGTGGTGCGAAATCGACCTCGAACTCATTGAGTTTGACCACCCACTGTACAATTCACCCCATCGCCTCTCGATTGCGTATTACCTCCTTGAGAGGATACGTCGTCATGACCATAATCTTGTACGTATGGAAGTAGTGCCGCAGCTTTCGGGAAGTCATCAGGACTGTGTATAGCATCTTCTGCACTTGAAGGATCGCAGCTTGGCATCATACAAGACCTCGCTCACGTAGTGCACCGGCTTCTGGACCTTGGCCTTTTGCTTGGTGCAATCCCACTCGACCACCAGGATAGTGTTTACTACTTGAGGGGTAGCTGAAACGTACAAAAAGAGCTCTTGTTTTTCGTTAGGCAAGATTAAAACTAATAGAGACGATAAGTACCTTTTCAAATCCTGAAAAGCTTCTTCTGCCTCCATGGTCCACTCGAAAGTGTCCTGCTTCTTGAGTAATTTGAAGAAAGGCAACCTGTGAGTTTTTGCACTTCCCTTAGCGTTCGCGAAGAACGCATCTAGTTGATGGCCTCAATTTTATGTTGGTTGACCTCGATGCCTCGACTGGACACTAGGAAATCGGAAGTTTGCCGGACGAAACACCAAACATACACTTCTCGGGGTTAAGCATCATGCGATACTTCCTGAGGTTGTCGAATGTCTCCTCGAGGTCACTGATTAAGGTGCTCCATATTTTTGACTTGACTACGATATCATCAACGTACGCTTCTACGTTGCGTCCAATTTGGGATTTCAAGCAATTTTGGATACAGCATTGATACGTAGCACCAGCACACTTCAAACCAAAATACATCTTAATATAACAGAATACACCGAAGGGAGTAGTAAAAGCAGTTTTTTCCTCATCCTCTACTGACATGCTAATTTGGTGATACCCCGAGTAGGCATATAGAAAACTTAGGAGTTCACAGCCCGCAGTAGAATCCACTATTTGGTCGATGCGGGAAAGAGGAAAAGGGTCTTTAGGGCAAACCTTGTTGAGGTCAGTGTAGTCGACACACATCCTCCACTTGCCATTGGGTTTCTTGACGAGGACAGGATTCACTAGCCATGTTGGGTGACGGACTTCTCGGATGAAGCCAGCCTTCAGGAGTTTGCCGACCGACCTCCTCTTGTATGGCTTGATTCCTGTCTTCCGCAAATCTACGCTACTTCTGCACCACAGGTTTGGCACTAGGTTCCACAGCTAGTCGATGCTCGATCACCTCCTTGGGGACCCTGGGCAAGTCAAACAGTTGCCATGCAAACATGTTGCGGTTTGCCCAAAGAAAAGTGATGAGCTCAAGTTCCTATTTGGGGTCAATGTCAGCACCTACCTTGACTATCTTGAAAGGTTCTGACATGTCTAATGGCATTGTCTTGATGCCCCCATCTGTCTTCTTATCCTTCTTGCCGTCGTCGACTGGGTCCTTGGCGATGTTGTTGGATATAGGAGCCTTATCGATGCTCTTGGATTTTTGGCGCTTAGCTCCCTCGCTGTCGGCACTAGCTACCGATCTGCAGAGATGCTCGACCATCTCCAGGCTCTTCTTATCGCACCTGACTGCCACGCGCTAGTCCCTCTTAATTATAAGGACTCCTTTTGGCACCGACATCTTGACGGTCTAGTAGCATATAAATAACCCCATTTTTTCATAAATGCAAAAATGGAAATCTAATGTACATATTGTACTAGTCCCATGATCAGTGGCTAGTACGCACATTTTCAACAATTGGAATCACAACCATACATCATTTTATTAAAGCGGAAGCTATTTGTACAATATATTCTTACAACTCAAAGTATATATATACAGCACAGAGGAAACAAAGTCTTGTAGTATGCCCATCCAATCCTCAGGCAACTCATAAGCCATAAATCCCTAGAAAGATCGCTTCACTTGTAATTCCCGCAACTCGAGAAAAGGGTACTCTTGAGCCTCGTTTTGATCCACCTAAAACAACATATTAAGCAAGGGTGAGTACTTTACGTACTCCGCAAGACTTTAGCAAAACCTATAATATATGTAGGTCATTTCAAAGGAAAGGTATCTACCGTTTATTTGCATACAGCAAAATTGAAATTTGTGTCATTTAGAAACGGAATTTTGTAAAAGCATGTTTGACTGATAAGAAATAAGTAAAGCATAAATAATACTCACAGTCCTTCACGAGCAACAAAAAATCCAATCATCCACTCATGCCATATTCATTCCATGCCAACACATAACCATTCATCCAATAATCCAATTCTGCCATAACCATTCCTTGCCAACATGTGGCAAAACAAATGAAACCAAGCCCTTTTGAAAATAACAAAACATTTAACTAGTGCCAGTTCACCAAGTTTCCCATGACTGAGGGGACGTCTACTCGATTAGATTTACACTCTGCAGAGGTGTACAGCTTTACCCACAAGTCATGACCTTTTCTGTTTGCCGCATGTTTCACGCATCTTTGGCGGGTGGTCAGAATTTCATGACGAAAACTTTTTACATTACCTAGGTTAACTTTACACCAGCACCGATGATGGAAGACCCTTGCTATGTGTAAGTTCAAGCTTTATTGGTTTTGGTGATTGGTTTAATATTAATGTTTAATCATTGTTTAATGATAAATCTAATCATTATGAGACTAACATGTTTTATTAAGTCTTATTCTTATTAGTCTCATACTTGGATGGAAAATGGAAAACCTAAGGTATGCACTCGTATTCATTCTATTATATAAATGCATACTTAGAATTCAAGTTAAAGTATGAACTCTTCTATTGCTTTAGTCCAAATATGTGCATTATGTTTCTAATTCATATATACATGAATGCACACATCTCGGGGGAGTTGATAATTTAACTTGATGTTTCAATTGTATTGATCCATGTCCTCTTGTCTTATAATATAAAGGATCAAGACCTTGAAACAATCTTTTGAGTATATATGACTTGTGTAGTTATATGCTCATGTCAATTTAAATGAGTTTAAATTGAGTTCGATTGTCTCTCAATCAATCAAAGAACATTTCATCATGTGTTGATGGTGTTTCCTTGTTGATTAAAGACAAGCGAAGAGTTCTTGAGTATAATGAAGTATTAGTTGCATCAAAGTGCTCAAGACAACAATTAATCATTCAATTAATTTAGGTTGTGCTCAATCGATCTTGGAGGCATCCATTATGTGTTAATGGATTGCGTGATGATTGAGACAACCGTGTTTGTTGGACTAACATCTTCCATGAGTTGTGAAGTAGGTTAAGTCCAAGATGATGAAGAATCGGAAGAAGTCATCATGTGTTGATGAGCTTCAAGAGGTGATCCCAAGTGAAGAGAAGGGCTAGAGAAGGTTCATCATGCGCTGATGACCAAGAAGAAGAAGAAGAGGTGATCTTGGAGAGAAGATGATTGGAAATCATGGAAGCTCCAATTGGATCGCTTGAGGCAAAGGTATAACTAGCTAGGGCTAAGGATGTGTTCCTAGTCTTTACCGGTCTCGGTGTTTGGTTGTGAGACCGGGTTGCTTGTTAGGTGTCGCATAATTAAGAGGGGTTGAGTCTTTTAGCTTGAGCTTCATCATGTGTTGATGAACTCGATCCGTTCACTCTAGCTTACTCTCTTGTTTGATGTTTGCATGAAGCTAACCATTTGGCATGTGTTGCAAATTGGTGAAGCTTGTGCATTGGATTTTGTATGAGCTAAGTATTTGCACGTGTTGCAAATAAGGGTGCTCATACTTGCATCTTATTTGATTTGGTTTTTGCTTGGAGCTAAGTTTTGCATGTGTCGCAAAAGGAGAGAGCTCAAGCAATTTTGTTTAAAGTGGTTGCATGGAGTTAGAGATTTACATGTGTTGCAAATAGAGAGCTCATGCACTTGTAATTGTTGTGGTTGCTTGCATGGTGCTAGAGATTTGCATGTGTTGCAAATAGAGAGCTCATGTTTTGGTATTGCTTGGAGCTAGGTTTTTACATGTGTTGCAAAGAACAATGCTCAAGCATAAAATTGGTTCAATGTGTATTTGCAAGTTCGTTAGGCGATAAACCGAGGTCTATGAGTCCGAATCCCGAGAGCATGTGAGTAGGGCTTGCAACGGTGTTTGCAAGTTGACTGGGTCTTGTGTTGACCTTCACATGGCTAGGGGATTAATCTCATAGACTCGGGTTTGATTTGCTTAATACGCTTTGCAAATAGATCTTGAGTTGTTTACTGAAATGTGTTTTTGTTAGTTGGATTTGTTATTTGCAAATGTGTTTTGAAATGAACTTGAGATTATGGGTTCCATCCTAAAGCATGTGAATAGGGTTTGCAAATGTGTTTTGCAAATTGACTTGATCATGTGTTGATCATCACATGGCTAAGAGGATTGATCTCATAAGTTCTTGGTTTATTTGCATATGTGTTTTGCAAATAAGTTGTGCTTAATGAGATTCTTTGGAGTATGTGATTAACATATTGAAGGACCGAAATGGCGAACAGAGGGAGGGTGAATGGTCGCAAATAAAAATTCCCCCAAAATACTCCAACAAAAACCTCAACAAGATCGCTCAAAAGGAATTGTGAAAAACCCGAAAAACTAAACAACTATGTGTACCCCAAGCTTGCATGGACAAGTACCATAAAATATGTGGGGATTTTTGAGTCACAATCCTGGTTGTCTAGTGTCCAAGATAAAGAGGAATCAATTCAAACTCTTGCTTTTAGAAAGGACATCAATTCAAATCACAAAAGTCACTTTCAGAAAAGCAAAAGCAGAATTCCCAGAACTTGTCCTCAATTTGCACAGGAGGTTGGTGGGTTTCTGTAGCTCACAAAATTTTGAGACTTTTCTCCCTGTGAGCATCAGAGTCTTGAAGAACTCCACCAAATTTCTCCTCAAAAAGCCTTACAGAAAAAACACGAAAAATCGAAGAACACAGTCTGGTCAAGAACTTCGAGCAGAACGTTTGGGGCTCGGTTTTCACCTCATGGCGCCCAAACGGTACAACAAGTGAACTCCAAAATTTTTCTGCAAGCGGATATCAGAGTCCCGCACCTCCTCCAACAAGAATCACTCAAAAATGATTTTTCTATATTTTTACAAAAATCAAACACTGACTGCTGCGCGAAGAACAAGTTCAGAACAAAGTTGGAACTTGAAAGAAAAGATGTTCTCTACTCAATCCAAGAGTGCAAAAGAGATGTAAAACCATATGAACACACTCAAAACATCCAAGAACAGCAGCATTTAGAAGGAGGGGAGGCAAATCCAAATTACTTGAAAGTAAATTATGGAATGTAATTATGGGAAGTAAATGCTGAATTTAAATTATGTAAAGTAAAGACATAATGTAAATGCTAAAATAAATTCAGAGGTGGATGAATAAAACTTTCATTTCTGGAAGGAGGTTACAAAGCCTCACATTCATGTGGGCAAAGCTCAAATGAGCATCAAAACCTCAACACCTTCAAGGGAAGGAGGCTACCCTCCACCCCTATTTATACTACTCTTGGGCCACCTACCACCCTTGGATGAGTCCTCAACCCTAGAGCACTCATCTAAGGGCTAGGATTAACCCACACACACAGCCATGCAAGGGCTAACCCAAAACCCACACACATACCGGTTTTCTTGCACGGTTTTCAAAGCATACTACCTAGACCCGCTAACCTATCAACTAGACCTCAATCCGACGGTCCTCATTGATCCACGCGCATCTAGCTAGCATCATCTCCTTTCCTTGTCTTCTTGACTTGCCCGACTCCGCCTCCGATCATCTTCCGCGATCTCCCAACCGTCTGACCTCCGACGCCTCGCCTAGTCCCGGCCATCCTTCGCCTCACCATGACCTAGCACCGCCGTCCCCGCAACCATCAAAGACAAGGAAACTCCTCACATAGCAATGCCCACAAAGATGTGCAATAAACCATCCAACTCATCACTACCAAGGCCCATACGACCTGCAGATCGCCACTCTCGGCAGAGACAACTCAAATTGCTTCATTTTGAAAATCAATCCAAATCAAACTCAAACTTGAGCACACCTTGCTCAAATAAAGTCAAATACTCATCACAAACATGGATGGACCTCCACATGGTCCTTCAATCTCCCTTGATGAGTATATTGACAAACCATACAAAAGGCATAAATTTGAGTTTGAAGAAAATGAAGAAGAAAGCAATTTTAGTTGCAAAGTCAAACTTGGTCCAAAGATAGAAATTAGAACCATGACCAAGTTGACAAAGAGGAATTCAGATTTTAGAGTTAAATTTAAGAAAGAGCAAGTTTTCAACAAAACTCTAAAATCCAACTAAACATGTCAAATGTGATTATGAGATTATGATCCAATGTAGTAGTAGCATAGTTTTACAAAGATCATAATAACCAAATAAGCATTCACATTTTTATCTTTTAGTGATGCCTTTTCTACGTTTTCTCCCCTTTGGCAATATAGGCATCAATTTTTTTATGTATGCATGAAATGCAATCGAAAGAGCTTTGAAGATTATCCAATTGATCAAAATGGAAGGATATTACACCAAGCTTGTCAATTTTTATATTAGACTAAACTAAGACATGTCCAAGTGCAAATACAAGCTTAGTTTTGAATATTTCATTTTTAGCAAGATTTGACAAGTGCAACACTTAGCTTTAGTTTCAAAATAGAAGAATAGCCACTCTAAGGATCAAAAGGAAAACCTAGAGTTCAACCTACTCAACACGTTGGGGAATCTAGAAGAGCATACAAGGTCCTTCGGCTCATTTATCACTTAATGCAAATTTTGATTTATCATCATACAAGACATATGGGTGCAAATGTTTGACATTATTTGCATTCTTTACCCACATATGTCTTTGTTTTTAATTTATTTGCATTTTCTTTTGACAACCAATTGACTCAAGTCAGTATGCACCATCTCAAGATGAACTCTTAAGAGGATGGTCTAGGTCAAACACGATGTATTCCAAGTTCATCCCAAGTGCAATGGGAAGCGGTCTTGTGAATACAAGGTGTTGAGTCGAATGTGCACAAGAAGAGTCAATTTTGTTTAATTTTCATTTTTAGCACAACGATTCATGAGCAATTGAAGGACTCTAGCATGGATCAAACTAGTTTCACCTAAGTTGCTATAGGGACTCTAGAGAACTCCTAAATTTCTCAAATTATGGCACAAACCTCTAGAGAAGAAACCTAGCAAGTAAAAGCAACAAGTTTCATCAAGTTTTTCATTTAAGGCTTATTTCATTTTTAAGCTTAGCAAGTTAAATGAACTTGGACATACCTAAGCTAGTGATTTTCTTCAAATGATGTAGCATGGTGTATAGCATGAAGAAGAAATCAATTGCATAATAGACAAAGCTCATAAAATGTAAAATGCGCTAAATGCAATGCATGAACAGATTCCCAAACTCCCCTCAACAAATGAATCAATTTTAAGCTCAAATCTGTTAAAGTTGAGTTATTATCAAGATTAGGCATAAAGAAAACCCAATGAACTCAATAACAACCAGAAAAACATAATGAGGAGAAGAAGTCGAGAAACCGCAAAACCGGATGGCTATAGAGCATAGAAAAGATAGAAGAGACTCACTACTGGCTCGACTCGCCTTATCTTCCCAAAGGATCGACATAGGAAGTCGACTCTAGATCCCAACTAAGGAGTGCACATGCACTCTGCCTACCCAGAGGCCCAATACCGCTAGACTTATAAGACTGTGAGGGAACTCAACCTAGAGAGAAGAGAGAACAAATAATCACGCATGATAGCAACCTAAAGCACAAGATAAGAGGTCAATGCAAGGCATGCCAAGTCTAAGTGAGTGAACTCAACTCAAGAAAACAAGCCCAAAGTCACCCGTAAGAAACACAAAGAAAAGAAAAGCTGAAGAAAACATATAATACATAATATACAAACCACTCCCTCACAAAAGGCCGTAAGGGCTCACGACTCCAAGCTCACTCTCAAGGCAACAACTGAGCTATCCAAAGGCTTGGTGAAGATATCGCTAATCAAGGTCACTCTCACGAATCGAAGCGCGATATCTCCCTTCTCCACATGGTCTCTAAGGAAGTGATATCTAATATCAATGTGCTTGGTCCGGAATGTTGCACCGGGTTTTTAGCAATGCAAATAGCTGAAGTGTTGTCACGTAAAAGTGGCACACTCTCTATCTCTAACCCATAGTCCCGTAAGGTCGATCTCATCCAGAGCACTGCTACAAAGAATCGGTCGCAAAGAACATACTCGCCTCGGTGGTGGATCAGGTAACTCCTGATCGCTTCTAGATGACCAAGAAACAAGAGAAGTGCCAATGAATTGGCAAGTGCCGTAGTGCTCTTCCTATCTATCCTACACCAAAGAAAGTCGGATCGTAAAAGGCTCTAAGAGATAGACAAGAAGACGAAGAGTACCAAATACCATAATCGTGGTAGCACGAAGGTACTCAAGATGCGCTTGATCACCAAGCGTGAGAGGCGCGAGGAGAAGCTTGAAATCGAGCGCACGCACACACAAAGAAAATGTATGTCCGCCTCAAGCGTTGAGGTACAAGAGGGAGCCGATCATGTTCAAACTCCTTTTGATCAAGAGCTCACCATCCTCATCGGCTCGAGGACAGCAGGTGGCCATAGGAGTCATCACCGCTTCCCATCGACATGTCGAAACGCCTCAGAGGTCACGTATATTTGCCTTGATGCAAGAAAGTACCTCCCGAGTCCGCTTGATTTGGAAGCCAAGAAAGTAGCTCAACTCGCCCATCATACTCATCTCAAACTCAGGCTCATCACCTCGTAAAACCGAGACACAAGCGAATGAGATGAGCCACCAAAATTATATCGCCCACATAAACTGACAAGAAGAAAATGAGACTCATGGTGTCCGATGAATGTAGTTTTGTCTACTATGCCCATTTTGAAGTCATGGCTGAGAAGATAAGACTTGAGCCTCTCATACCATGCTCTGGGGCTCGCTTGAGTCCATACAAAGCTTTGGAGAGCTTGTATACATGACTGAAACTTGGGGTTCTCGAACTCGGAGGTTGTTTGACATAAACCTCTTCCTCAATATAGCCATTGAGGAATGCACTCTTGACATCCATTTGATAGAGCTTGAAGCCCGGGATGCAGAATGCAAGCAGGATCCTAATAGCCTCTAGTCTAGCTACAGGCAAAGGTCTCTCAAAGTCAAGACCTCAACCTGAGAAAGCCCTCTGCAACTAGCCTAGCCTTGTTGCGAATGACAACCCCATCCTCACTGCTTGTTTTTGAACACCCACTTGGTCCCAATGACATTATGACCGATGGGGCTCGACAAGTCGCCATACCTTTTTCCTCTCAAAGTTCTCAAGTTCTCATGCATAGCATTAATCCACGATTCATCTGATAATGCATGAGAAACATCTTCGCTCAAAGGAGGCAACGAAGGCAGAGTGGAGGCAGAATCGACAAACCTCGATTTTGAGCGAGTGACGCGCCAAACAGATCACCAATGATCCGATCAGTGGATGAGCTTTCGATATGACGGGAGGACTGTAAGTATGGCCTCTACCTCATGCACGTAAGAGGTAGGAGCAGAGCCACTCACCAAGGAGAGCTCAAGGCAAGGGTCGGTCACCCGAGGTGCGTAAATGGAAACAGGAGGCACCTCTGTATAGAGGGAACTGATCCGTGGAACACCATCATCTCCATCATCCTCATCTTCTACAAAGATGGTCTCGAGGGATAAGAAGAGCTCAAACATCGTGTCTAGCTCCCGGCTAGCCTCATCAAAGGTCACATCACAGTCTCTATGATCCTATGCGCATCAACACCTGCACTTATAGTTACGAGAAGAAGTCGAGTAACCTAGAAAGATACCATCGTAAGAGCGAGACTCAAACTTATCTAGGTTACTGACTTCAAGATAAAACACTTGCAACCGAAAACGCGAAAATGAGACACACCGGGCTTTCGCCCATACCTCAACTCATAAGAAGTGCGATGCAAATGTGCTCTCAAAACACGCGATTAGAAACATGGCAAGCAAGAGCTATAGCCTCACCAAAACTTCCTAGGAGTATCAGACTGCCTAGCATCGCCCGCCATCTCAACCAGGTCCTGTTTTCCTTTCCACTACGCCATTCACGAGGGGCGAGGGAGAAGAGAACCGATGCTCTAAACCGCACTCCACACAAAACTCTCAAAGTAGGAATTCTTGAACTCCGTGCCATTATCACTGCAGATAGCTCGAATGCACCGGGAGCTCAATAGACAACCCATCGATCAAACCCCAAGTGAGAAAAGTCTCATCCTTCGAGGCCATGAAGAATACCCAAGAGTATCTAGAAAATCATCAACGATGACAAGAACATACCACTTCCCTCCCGCCGATCGCACTCTAGCCGACCAACAAAGGTCCATATGTAAAAGCTGTCCTGTGCATCACCATCACTACGGGATCGGAGGATGAGAAGCAAGAACCATCTTGCCATGTCGGCAAGGAGAGCAACTAAGTCTTTGACCATCTTGAGTTTGGGCAAACCCCGAATGAGATCATGGTCGCTAACTCGGTCAAATGATCAAAACCAATGTGACCAAGTCTCCTATGCCGTAAGGAGAGATCACGGACTCGTATAATCAAACATCAAGAGAGTCTCCGTAAGAAGCGTAAAAATCAGCACGAAAGACTCTCCCAAATCTAGAAATCCCAAGAACTAACCCTCCCGATGAATCAAGGATTCTACAGCATTACTCTTGAAGCTTACCTCAAAGAGTCATCGATAAGTTGAGAAACAGAGAGCAGATTGTATTGCACTTACTTACTAAGGCAACATCTTTAAGAATGAAATTTTGGTTAATGCAGATGGTACCTTTAGCAATGACTCTACTCAAGATGCATCCCCAAAAGTGATTAACTCATCACCGGGCTCGGACTAGGAAGAGAACTAACGAGAATCTCCGGTCATATGACGAGAACAACCGAGTCAACAATCCAAACATCGCCTTTCCCCATCCGATTTAACCCGATCAAGACACAAGAGAGAAAGATGACTCAAGATCGATAGAGTGAAGACTTAGGAACCCAATATCAACCATACGACACCTCGTAGTACCAACCACGTAAGAAGATCGACTCGAGTGTCTCTCTCGACGCCAACTCTCACACGATCAGAGCAACTCGTAGATAATCTAGAGTCAAAATCGGGTTGGCACGCCGTGGTGCAAAAGCCGACCATCCCAAGAAGGTCGCTCGATCTCCTACCGAAAACACCTCACGCCACGATATCTACCTCGATGGGAAAACGAGGAATATCAAGAGGACGGCGAAAGATCGACTACGAACAGCTCCGTGACTAAAACTCAAGAACTAGCATGAAAACCAAGTCCTCGACGCCCCAAAACAAAGCGACTTTCTAACTCGCCTAGAAGAAGTGTGTCTTAGGAGCACTCAAAGTCCGGGATGACCTCAATACCCCTAAGAGCAAAGAACACGCCACGCCGAGTGATCTTGGCGCTCAAGCGTAAATCTACTAGGTGACCATCCTTCTTGCTGTAGGTGCATGTGTACTTCGCCTTGCTAGAGGCGTATAATAGGAGTAACACCTTCTCGTCAAGTCCTATGGACAACCCCAGAGACCTAAACACGGTGGTACTCACTCGGGAGCTACCACAATCTCACCACTCTTGGAGCCGCGCACAATGGTGGGAGGATGCGCCGAGCGTGCTCCAAGGATCAAATCCTAGACCTTGATTGAATCTACTAATCTTGGATTGGTCTAGAATAAGATTGAGCTTCTTCTGCTCTCCAACAAACTTCTCGAGAGTGCTCATAAGATACCGCAATCTCGGAAGAAAGAAGCACAAGAAGAACAGGGGAAGGAGAGGAAGAAGAACCAAAGATGAGCTCTCTCAAGACGTGCATTTTTCTCCTCAAAGACGGTGCCTCAATCTTGAGGGCCTCACAAGAAACGCAAGGAGCATCTCTAATTCTATGGGCTTGGTCTTCTAATTTCTTCCTAAGCTCGACATGGATTTTATCCAAGTCCCCACAATCTCAAGACATCGCAAGCAATATTTTTGTGACTTATCTAGTAAGTCCTTAGCAAGTTTAGCACACTTGACATTCTGTGGTTTCATTGTCAAGTTTTAATTGCTTACACCTCACATGAGCCGACCGGGTCCTTAGAAGCATGTGATTCAAGTTCATTGTTTCTAGCGTAAAGCTTCCTAAGGTGTTCGCCATGGCATCAATTTCGCAAGCAATTTAGGCAATTAGAGCATGATGGAGTGGAGGAGCATGAAGAAAACTAGCCTCAACAGAATAGCATCAATGTAACTAGTGCTAGCATTCTTCAACCTAAGACCATCAAGTTCAACAAGCACACTATCATGTATGGTCCTTAGGTTCTCCAACTCCACAAGAATAGCATCACACAAAGAGCAATCATCATGACTCGGAGGAGAAGATCTAAGTGAAGCTAACTCCCGAGTCAAGGTACCTACTTCCTTCTCAAGCTCCGCACACCTAGCTCTAGCTCTAGCATGAAATTTTCCTAATTTGCGTAAAGCTTCGCTGAGTCGGTCATAGGAGGGTACCTCGTCCGAGTCGTCAGAGAGCTCTGAGTCGCCGATGTCGCTTGGTGTCGCCATGAAGCACATGCCGAAGAAGTCGCCGCCTTTCTTCTCTTGCGGATCATCCTCGCCTCGCCGCCCATGTCTCCGTGTCGGAGAGGTTGATGTCGCTGCGCAAGGACGCGTGGAAGAGCTTGTTCTTGGAGAAGTTGCGATTTCTTCTCGTGCGCCGCTCACGAACCGGAGGCTTTTGTTGCGGTTCTTGTCGGTGTAGTCGTTTGCCCGAACCGCCAACGCCATTCTTGCCCTTCTCCGCCTTGGGATAGTTCGCCAATGTGGTTGGGGCCACCACACTCGGCAGTGATCATGCCACCTCTCTTCCTCTCTCACCCTCTTGTATGCATGAGAAAACTTGCGAGCGAGAAGAGCAAGCTCATTTTCTCGAAATTTTTCCAGCTTGGTCATCGCTAGCTCGCAAAGGGCTGAAAGAGAGAAACCAATAGAAGGATCAAGAAGAAGATCCAATGGGATCGGTGACCAAAGCCATCGATCGAGATTTCGCTCTTCCGAGAGACGACATCGATCTCATGAGTCTTGAGGCGGAATAAAGCCCGCCAAGAGTCGAGTCGATAAGTCGGTGGTGTCCTTGATGGTGGTCACCTTCATCTCCCAAACCCGGTCGAAAGTGCGGTCAAGAAATGCCGAGCATTGTCCGAGTCGTATATGCAACCAATCGCCGAGGTCGCCAAAATCTTTGTAAACCGACCAAAACACTCGCCGAGACTCTCACCAGCCGCTGATCAAACTTGTTGTACTCGCGCTTGAACTCGTCCTCGTCACGCCTTGATTTGAGTAGAGCCTCATGGTAAGCATCGAGGGTTACCCAAATCTCGTGAGCGGAGCGAAGGTGAGAAATCCTATCATACTCACCATGCTAAGACCTCAGATGAGAATGTTCCTTGCCTTAGCATTCGCCTCAACGCCAACCATATTGATGGCCGTGACATTTTCATCGCCAGGAACCTCATACGGAGTTTCACCTTCGCCATATCGTAGCCCCGGCAAGTGATGTATGACTCATCCGGACTTCCAAAAGGAAAATCAACTCCATTAAAGATTGGAGGCTTGGTGGAATATTTGTCCGTCGCCATGGCTCTTGAGACCGGTCAAGATCTAGGAAGAGCAAACCGCTCGATACCAATTGAAGGACCGAAATGGCGAACAGAGGGGGTGAATGGTCGCAAATAAAAATTCCCAAAATACTCCAACAAAAACCTCGACAAGATCGCCAAAAGGAATTGTGAAAACCCAAAAACTAGACAACTATGTGTACCCCAAGCTTGCATGGATAAGTACCATAAAATATGTGGGGATTTTTGAGTCACAATCCTGGTTGTCTAGTGTCCAAGATAAAGAGGAATCAATTCAAACTCTTGCTTTTAGAAAGGACATCAATTCAAATCACAAAAGTCACTTTCAGAAAAGCAAAAGCAGAATTCCCAGAACTTGTCCTCAATTTGCACAGGAGGTTGGTGGGTTTCTGTAGCTCACAAAATTTTGAGACTTTTTCTCCTGTGAGCATCAGAGTCTTGAAGAACTCCACCAAATTTCTCCTCAAAAGCCTTACAGAAAAACACGAAAAATCGAAGAACACAGTCTGGTCAAGAACTTGAGCAGAACGTTTGGGGCTCGGTTTTCACCTCATGGCGCCCAAACGGTACAACAAGTGAACTCCAAAATTTTTCTGCAAGCGGATATCAGAGTCCCGCACCTCCTCCAACAAGAATCACTCAAAAGGATTTTTCTATATTTTTACAAAATCAAACACTGACTGTTGCGCGAAGAACAAGTTCAGAACAAAGTTGGAACTTGAAAGAAAAGATGTTCTCTACTCAATCCAAGAGTGCAAAAGAGATGTAAAACCATATGAACACACTCAAAACATCCAAGAACAGCAGCATTTAGAAGGAGGGGAGGCAAATCCAAATTACTTGAAAGTAAATTATGGAATGTAATTATGGAAAGTAAATGCTGAATTTAAATTATGAAAGTAAAGACATAATGTAAATGCGCAAAATAAATTCAGAGGTGGATGAATAAAACTTTCATTTCTGGAAGGAGGTTACAAAGCCTCACATTCATGTGGGCAAAGCTCAAATGAGCATCAAAACCTCAACACCTTTCAAGGGAAGGAGGCTACCCTCCACCCCTATTTATACTACTCTTGGGCCACCTACCACCCTTGGATGAGTCCTCAACCCTAGAGCACTCATCTAAGGGCTAGGATTAACCCACACACACAGCCATGCAAGGGCTAACCCAAAACCCACACACATACCGGGTTTTCTTGCACGGTTTTCAAAGCATACTACCTAGACCCGCTAACCTATCAACTAGACCTCAATCCGACGGTCCTCATTGATCCACGCGCATCTAGCTAGCATCATCTCCTTTCCTTGTCTTCTTGACTTGCCCGACTCGCCTCCGATCATCTTCCGCGATCTCCCAACCGTCTCGACCTCCGACGCCTCGCCTAGTCCCGGCCATCCTTCGCCTCACCATGACCTAGCACCGCTCCCCGCAACCATCAAAGACAAGGAAACTCCTCACATAGCAATGCCCACAAAGATGTGCAATAAACCATCCAACTCATCACTACCGCGGCCCATACGACCTGCATCGCCACTCCGGCAGAGACAACTCAAATTGCTTCATTTTGAAAATCAATCCAAATCAAACTCAAACTTGAGCACACCTTGCTCAAATAAAGTCAAATACTCATCACAAACATGGATGGACCTCCACATGGTCCTTCAATCTCCCTTGATGAGTATATTGACAAACCATACAAAAGGCATAAATTTGAGTTTGAAGAAAATGAAGAAGAAAGCAATTTTAGTTGCAAAGTCAAACTTGGTCCAAAGATAGAAATTAGAACCATGACCAAGTTGATTTAAGAGGAATTCAGATTTTAGAGTTAAATTTAAGAAAGAGCAAGTTTTCAACAAAAACTCTAAAATCCAACTAAACATGTCAAATGTGATTATGAGATTATGATCCAAATGTAAGTAGTAGCATAGTTTTACAAAGATCATAATAACCAAATAAGCATTCACATTTTTATCTTTTAGTGATGCCTTTTCTACGCTTTCTCCTTTGGCAATATAGGCATCAATTTTTTTATGTATGCATGAAATGCAATCGAAAGAGCTTTGAAGATTATCCAATTGATCAAAATGAAAGATATTACACCAAGCTTGTCAATTTTAGATTAGACTAAACTAAGACATGTCCAAGTGCAAATACAAGCTTAGTTTTGAATATTTCATTTTTAGCAAGATTTGACAAGTGCAACACTTAGCTTTAGTTTCAAAAATAGAAGAATAGCCACTCTAAGGATCAAAAGGAAAACCTAGAGTTCAACCTACTCAACACGCTGGGGAATCTAGAAGAGCATACAAGGTCCTTCGGCTCATTTATCACTTAATGCAAATTTTGATTTATCATCATACAAGACATAGCGGGTGCAAATGTTTGACATTATTTGCATTCTTTACCCACATATGTCTTTGTTTTTAATTTATTTGCATTTTCTTTTGACAACCAATTGACTTGCCGTATGCGACCATCTCAAGATGAACTCTTAAGAGGATGGTCTAGGTCAAACACGATGTATTCCAAGTTCATCCCAAGTGCAATGGGAAGCGGTCTTGTGAATACAAGGTGTTGAGTCGAATGTGCACAAGAAGAGTCAATTTTGTTTAATTTTCATTTTTAGCACAACGATTCATGAGCAATTGAAGGACTCTAGCATGGATCAAACTAGTTTCACCTAAGTTGCTATAGGACTCTAGAGAACTCCTAAATTTCTCAAATTATGGCACAAACCTCTAGAGAAGAAACCTAGCAAGTAAAAGCAACAAGTTTCATCAAGTTTTTCATTTAAGGCTTATTTCATTTTTAAGCTTAGCAAGTTAAATGAACTTGGACATACCTAAGCTAGTGATTTTCTTCAAATGATGTAGCATGGTGTATAGCATGAAGAAGAAATCAATTGCATAATAGACAAAGCTCATAAAACAGAAAATGCAATAAATGCAATGCATGAACAGATTCCCAAACTCCCTCAACAAATGAATCAATTTTAAGCTCAAATCTGTTAAAGTTGAGTTATTATCAAGATTAGGCATAAAGAAAACCCAATGAACTCAATAACAACTGTAAAAACATAATGAGGAGAAGAAGTCGAGAAACTGCAAAACTGGATGGCTATAGAGCATAGAAAAGATAGAAGAGACTCACTACGGCTGACTCGCTTTATCTTCCCAAAGGATCGACATAGGAAGCTCGACTCTAGATCCCAACTAAGGAGTGCACACTGCACTCTGCCTACCTGTGAGGCCCAATACCGCTAGACTTATAAGACCTGAGGGAACTCAACCTAGAGAGAAGAGAGAACAATAATCACGCATGATAGCAACCTAAAGCACAAGATAAGAGGTCAATGCAAGGCATGCCGAAGTCTAAGTGAGTGAACTCAACTCAAGAAAACAAGCCCAAAGTCACCTAAGAAACACAAAGAAAAGAAAAGTGGAAGAAAACATATAATACATAATATACAAACCAGCTCCTCACAAAAGGCCGTAAGGGCTCACGACTCCAAGCTCACTCTCAAGGCAACAAACTGAGCTATCCAAAGGCTTGGTGAAGATATCGCTAATCAAGGTCACTCTCACGAATCGAGCGCGATATCTCCCTTCTCCACATGGTCTCTAAGGAAGTGATATCTAATATCAATGTGCTTGGTCCGAATGTTGCATCGGGTTTTTAGCAATGCAAATAGCTCAAGTGTTGTCACGTAAAAGTGGCACACTCTCTATCTCTAACCCATAGTCCCGTAAGGTCGATCTCATCCAGAGCACTGCTACAAAGAATCGGTCAGCAGAACATACTCGCCTCACGGTGGATCAGGTAACTCCTGATCGCTTCCTAGATGACCAAGAAACAAGAGAAGTGCCAATGAATTGGCAAGTGCCGGCGCTCTTCCTATCTATCCTACACCAAAGAAAGTCAGATCGTAAAAGGCTCTAAGAGATAGACAAGAAGACGAAGAGTACCAAATACCATAATCGGTAGCAGCAAGGTACCAAGATGCGCTGACCACCTCAAGCGTGAGAGGCGCGAGGAGAAGCTTGAAATCGAGCGCACGCACACACAAAGAAAATGTATGTCCTACCTCGGCAAATGAGGTACAAGAGGGAGCCGATCATGTTCAAACTCCTTTGATCGCAGCTCACCATCCTCATCGGGCTCGAGGACAAGAGCAGGCCATAGGAGTCATCACCGCTTCCCATCGACATGTCGAAACGCTCAGAGGTCACGTATATTTGCCTTGATGCAAGAAAGTACCTCCCGAGTCCGCTTGATTTGAAGCCAAGAAAGTAGCTCAACTCGCCCATCATACTCATCTCAAACTCAGGCTCATCACCTCGTAAAACTGAGACACAAGCGAATGAGATGAGCCACCAAAATTATATCGCCCACATAACCGACAAGAAGAAAATGAGACTCATGGTGTCCGATGAATGTAGTTTTGTCTACTATGCCCATTTTGAAGTCATGGTCGAGAAGATAAGACTTGAGCCTCTCATACCATGCTCTGGGGCTCGCTTGAGTCCATACAAAGCTTTGGAGAGCTTGTATACATGACTCTGAAACTTGGGGTTCTCGAACTCGAGGTTGTTTGACATAAACCTCTTCCTCAATATAGCCATTGAGGAATGCACTCTTGACATCCATTTGATAGAGCTTGAAGCCCCGGGATGCAGAATGCAAGCAGATCCTAATAGCCTCTAGTCTAGCTACAGGGCAAAGGTCTCTCAAAGTCAAGACCTCAACCCGAGAAAAGCCCTGTGCAACTAGCCTAGCCTTGTTGCGAATGACAACCCCATCCTCACTCGCTTGTTTTTGAACACCCACTTGGTCCCAATGACATTATGACCAGATGGGGCTCGACAAGTCGCCATACCTTGTTCCTCTCAAAGTTCTCAAGTTCTCATGCATAGCATTAATCCACGATTCATCTGATAATGCATGAGAAACATCTTTCGCCAAAGGAGGCAACGAAGGCAGAGTGGAGGCAGAATCGACAAACCTGATTTTGAGCGAGTGATGCGCCAAACAGATCACCAATGATCCGATCGTGGATGAGCTCGATATGACGGGAGGACCGTATGGTGGCCTCACCTCATGCACGTAAGAGGTAGGAGCAGAGCCACTCACCAAGGAGAGCTCAAGGCAAGGTCGTCACCCGAGGTGCGTAAATGGAAACAGGAGGCACCTCTGTATAGAGGGAACTGGATCCGTGGAACACCATCATCTCCATCATCCTCATCTTCTACAAAGATGGTCTCTGAGGGATAAGAAGAGCTCAAACATCGTGTCTAGCTCCCGGCTAGCCTCATCAAAGGTCACATCACGTGTCTCTATGATCCTATGCGCATCAACACCTGCACTTATAGCTACGAGAAGAAGTCGAGTAACCTAGAAAGATACCATCAAGAGCGAGACTCAAACTTATCTAGGTTACTGACTTCAAGATAAAACACTTGCAACCAAAACGCTAAAATGAGACACACCGGGCTTTCGCCATACCTCAACTCATAAGAAGTGCGATGCAAATGTGCTCTCAAAACACGCGATTAGAAACATGGCAAGCGAGCTATAGCCTCACCCAAAACTTCCTAGGAGTATCAGACTGCCTAGCATCGCCCCGCCATCTCAACCAGTGGTCCTGTTTCTTCCTTTCCACTACGCCATTCTCACGAGGGGCGAGGGAGAAGAGAACTGATGCTCTAAACCGCACTCACACAAAACTCTCAAAGTAGGAATTCTTGAACTCCGTGCCATTATCATCGCAGATAGCTCAGAATGCACCGGGAGCTCAATAGACAACCCACCGATCAAACCCTCAAGTGAGAAAAAGTCTCATCCTTCGAGGCCATGAAGAATACCCAAGAGTATCTAGAAAATCATCAACGATGACAAGAACATACCACTTCCTCCCGCCGATCGCACTCTAGCCGACCAACAAGGTCCATATGTAAAAGTCTGTCTCCGTGCATCACCATCACTACTGTGATCGGAGGATGAGAAGCAAGAACCATCTTGCCATGTCGGCAAGGAGAGCAAACTAAGTCTTTGACCATCTTGAGTTTGGGCAAACCCCGAATGAGATCATGGTCGCTAACTCGGTCAAATGATCAAAACCAATGTGACCAAGTCTCCTATGCCGTAAGGAGAGATCACGGACTCGTATAATCAAACATCAAGAGAGTCTCCGTAAGAAGCGTAAAAATCAGCACGAAAGACTCTCCCAAATCTAGAAATCCCAAGAACTAACCCTCCCGATGAATCAAGGATTCTACAGCATTACTCTTGAAGCTTACCTCAAAGAGTCATCGATAAGTTGAGAAACAGAGAGCGATTGTATTGCACCTACTTACTAAGGCAACATCTTTAAGAATGAAATTTTGGTTAATGCAGATGGTACCTTTAGCAATGACTCTACCTCAAGATGCATCCCCAAAAGTGATTAACTCATCACCGGGCTCTGACTAGGAAGAGAACTAACGAGAATCTCCGGTCATATGACGAGAACAACCGAGTCAACAATCCAAACATCGCTCTTCCCATCCGGATTAACCTCGATCAAGACACAAGAGAGAAAGATGACTCAAGATCGATAGAGTGAAGACTTAGGAACCCAATATCGAACCATACGACACCTCGTAGTACCACCACGTAAGAAGATCGACTCGAGTGTCTCTCGACGCCAACTCTCACACGATCGGAGCAACTCGTAGATAATCTAGAGTCAAATCGGGTTGGCACGCCGTGGTGCAAAAGCCGACCATCCCAAAGAAGGCCGCTCGATCTCCTACCGTAAACACCTCACGCCACCGATATCTACCTCGATGGGAAAACGAGGAATATCAAGAGGACGGCGAAAGATCGACTACGAACAGCCCAGACTAAAACTCAAGAACTAGCATGAAAACCAAGTCCCGACGCGCCAAAAACAAAGTACTTTCTAACTCGCCTAGAAGCAAGTGTGTCTTAGAGCACTCAAAGTCCGGGATGACCCCAATACCCCTAAGAGCAGCAACACGCCACGCCGAGTGATCTTGGCGCTACTCAAGCGTAAATCTACTAGGTGACCATCCTTCTTACAAGAAGGTGCATGTATATCGCTTGCTAGAGGCGTATAATAGGAGTAACACCTTCTCGTCAAGTCCTATGGACAACCCCAAGAGACCTAAACACTGTGGTACTCACTCGGGAGCTACCACAATCTCACCACTCTTGAGCCGCAAGACAATGGTGGGAGGATGCGCCGAGCGTGCTCCAAGGATCAAATCCTAGACCTTGATTGAATCTACTAATCTTGGATTGGTCTAGAATAAGATTGAGCTTCTTCTGCTCTCCAACAAACTTCTCGAGAGTGCTCATAAGATACCGCAATCTCTAAGAAAGAAGCACAAGAAGAACAGGGGAAGGAGAGGAAGAAGAACCGTAAAGATGAGCTCTCTCAAAGACGCATTTTTCTCCTCAAAGACGGCCGCCTCAATCTTGAGGGCCTCACAAGAAACGCAAGGAGCATCTCTAATTCTATGGGCTTGGTCTTCTAATTTCTTCCTAAGCTCGACATGGATTTTATCCAAGTCCCCACAATCTCAAGACATCGCAAGCAATATTTTTGTGACTTATCTAGTAAGTCCTTAGCAGTTTAGCACACTTGACATTCTGTGGTTTCATTGTCAAGTTTTAATTGCTTACAAAATTCTCACATGAGCCGACCGGGTCCATAGAAGCATGTGATTCAAGTTCATTGTTTCTAGCAGAAAGCTTCCTAAGGTGTTCGCCATGGCATCAATTTCGCAAGCAATTTAGGGCAATTAGAGCATGATGGAGTGGAGTGAGCATGAAGAAAACTAGCCTCAACAGAATAGCATCAACGTAACTAGTGCTAGCATTCTTCAACCTAAGACCATCAAGTTCAACAAGCACACTATCATGTATGGTCCTTAGGTTCTCCAACTCCACAAGAATAGCATCACACAAAGAGCAATCATCGCTGACTCGGGAGGAGAAGATCTAAGTGAAGCTAACTCCCGAGTCAAGGTACCTACTTCCTTCTCAAGTCTGCACACCTAGCTCTAGCTCTAGCATGAAATTTTCCTAATTTGCGTAAAGCTTCGCTGAGTCTGGTCATAGGAGGGTACTCGTCCGAGTCAGAGAGAGCCTTGAGTCGCCGATGTCGCTTGTGTCGCCATGAAGCACATGCCGAGAAGTCGCCGCCTTTCTTCTTCTTGCGGATCATCCTCGCCTGTCCGCCCCATGTCTCCGTGTCGGAGAGGTTGATGTCGCTGCGCGGCAAGGACGCGTGGAAGAGCTTCTTGTTCTGGAGAAGTTGCGTATTTCTTCTCGCGGCGCCGTTCACGAACCGAGGCTTCTTGTTGCGTTCTTGTCGGTGTAGTCGTTTTGCCCGAACCGCCAACGCTATTCTTGCCCTTCTCCGCCTTTGGGATAGCCGCCGAATGTGGTTGGGGCCACCACACTCAAGCAGTGATCATGCCACCTCTCTTCCTCTCTCTCACCTCTTGTATGCATGAGAAAACTTATGGAGCAGAAGAGCAAGCTCATTTTCTCGAAATTTTTCCAGCTTGGTCATCGCTAGCTCGCAAAGGGCGGAAAGAGAGAAACCAATAGAAGGATCAAGAAGAAGATCCAATGGGATCGGTGACCAAAGCCATCGATCGAGATTTCGTTCCGAGAGACGACATCGATCTCATGAGTCTTGAGGCGGAATAAAGCCCGCCAAGAGTCGTAGTCGATAAGTCGGTGGTGTCCTTGATGGTGGTCACCTTCATCTCCCAAACCCAAGGTCGAAAAGCGGTCAAGAAATGCCGAGCATTGTCCGAGTCGTATATGCAACCAACCGCCGGAGGTCGCCAAAATCTTTGTAAACCGACCAAAACACTCGCCGAGACTCTCACCACCAGCTGATCAAACTTGTTGTACTCGCGCTTGAACTGGTCTCGCTCACGCCTTGATTTGAGTAGAGCCTCATGGTAAGCATCGAGGGTTACCCAAATCTCGTGAGCGAGCGAAGGTGAGAAATCCTATCATACTCATCGCGGCTAAGACCTCAGATGAGAATGTTCCTTGCCTTAGCATTCGCCTCAACGCCAACCATATTGATGGCCGTGACATTTTCATCGCATTTTCATCCAGGAACCTCATACGGAGTTTCACCTTCGCCATATCGTAGCCCTGGCGTGATGTATGACTCCATCCGGACTTCCAAAAGGAAAATCAACTCCATTAAAGATTGGAGGCTTGGTGGAATATTTGTCCGTCGCCATGGCTCTTGAGACCGGTCAAGATCTATGGAAGAGCAAACCGGCTCGATACCAATTGAAGGACCGAATGGCGAACAGAGGGTGAATGGTCGCAAATAAAAATTCCCAAAATACTCCAACAAAAACCTCGACAAGATCGCCAAAAGGAATTGTGAAAACCCAAAAACTAGACAACTATGTGTACCCCAAGCTTGCATGGATAAGTACCATAAAATATGTGGGATTTTGAGTCACAATCCTGGTTGTCTAGTGTCCAAGATAAAGAGGAATCAATTCAAACTCTTGCTTTTAGAAAGGACATCAATTCAAATCACAAAAGTCACTTTAAAAGCAAAAGCAGAATTCCCAGAACTTGTCCTCAATTTGCACAGGAGGTTGGTGGGTTTCTGTAGCTCACAAAATTTTGAGACTTTTTCTCCTGTGAGCATCAGAGTCTTGAAGAACTCCACCAAATTTCTCCTCAAAAGCCTTACAGAAAAACACGAAAAATCGAAGAACACAGTCTGGTCAAGAACTTCGAGCAGAACGTTTGGGGCTCTGGTTTTCACCTCATGGCGCCCAAACGGTACAACAAGTGAACTCCAAAATTTTTCTGCAAGCGGATATCAGAGTCCCGCACCTCCTCCAACAAGAATCACTCAAAAGGATTTTTCTATATTTTACAAAATCAAACACTGACTGTTGCGCGAAGAACAAGTTCAGAACAAAGTTGGAACTTGAAAGAAAAGATGTTCTCTACTCAATCCAAGAGTGCAAAAGAGATGTAAAACCATATGAACACACTCAAAACATCCAAGAACAGCAGCATTTAGAAGGAGGGGAGGCAAATCCAAATTACTTGAAAGTAAATTATGGAATGTAATTATGGAAAGTAAATGCTGAATTTAAATTATGTAAAGTAAAGACATAATGTAAATGCGCAAAATAAATTCAGAGGTGGATGAATAAAACTTTCATTTCTGGAAGGGAGGTTACAAAGCCTCACATTCATGTGGGCAAAGCTCAAATGAGCATCAAAACCTCAACACCTTTCAAGGGAAGGAGGCTACCCTCCACCCCTATTTATACTACTCTTGGGCCACCTACCACCCTTGGATGAGTCCTCAACCCTAGAGCACTCATCTAAGGGCTAGGATTAACCCACACACACAGCCATGCAAGGGCTAACCCAAAACCCACACACATACCGGGTTTTCTTGCACGGTTTTCAAAGCATACTACCTAGACCCGCTAACCTATCAACTAGACCTCAATCCGACGGTCCTCATTGATCCACGCGCATCTAGCTAGCATCATCTCCTTTCCTTGTCTTCTTGACTTGCCCGGACTCCGCCTCCGATCATCTTCCGCGATCTCCCAACCGTCTCGACCTCCGACGCCTCGCCTAGTCCCGGCCATCCTTCGCCTCACCATGACCTAGCACCGTCGTCTGCAACCATCAAAGACAAGGAAACTCCTCACATAGCAATGCCCACAAAGATGTGCAATAAACCATCCAACTCATCACTACCGCTGGCCCATACGACCCAGATCGCCACTCCCGCAGAGACAACTCAAATTGCTTCATTTTGAAAATCAATCCAAATCAAACTCAAACTTGAGCACACCTTGCTCAAATAAAGTCAAATACTCATCACAAACATGGATGGACCTCCACATGGTCCTTCACGGCCACTCTGCTCAGTGCTGTTCCCTTGTCGGCGCTATGCTGTTGATGACCCAACCGACCACAAGGTCCTTCCCGAGCGGTAACTTGACCCAAGTGCTTAAACTTATACTTCCACGGCTATGGTTGCTAACACTTCTGAAAAGGAAGTACCCGAGTGGAGTGACTTTGGGTCGGCAGGAACACTCTCCCCGCACGAACTCAATGCCATCCCACGCGCTATGAGGGTACGTGGACCATCGGTCATGAGGTCCATCCCGAGCAGAACCCCTCAACCTAAGTGTTACGGCCACGCCCCAGCCGCATGGTTGCTAAGCAGCACTTTGGGAAGAAGGAAGTGCCCGAGGAAAGATCCCATTTGTCTAGAACACTCCTATCCTCACAAGTGCGCCTAACCGCCGTGAGCCAAGTCTCCAATCCACCTCGCTTCCAAAACAACCCGACCTACGCATAAGTGGCTCTGGTCTCATATAGCATGGTCCAAACGCCCATCCTAAATACGAAAAGGACGAGGACGACTGGGACTTGATAATTTCAAGATTGTTTAAATAGCGGTCTTTACAATCTAAGAAAGCTAACTTTTCTATTCTTCTTGGCGGCATCGTGGCGAGGGAGAGTTGGCCGCCTCGCTTCCCGAGGCGCGCCGCGTGGGATGCGGGCCGGCGATCTCGGCGTGGCGGCCACCAAGAGCTCGAACCGCCGACTCGTCGATCCGGCTCCAGCCACGCCATTTCCCCACCACCGCGAGGTCGCCGTTTGAGTACGAGATGGTGTTGACCACCGCCGATGAAGCTCCAAGGCACGGCCGGTGACCACCGCTCTTCTACGGGTCCGCACTCTGCAACAACATGGGCGCGGGCACTGCCTCGCTCGCCCAAGGATACGGCCACGAACCTCCGACCGCCTTTGCGAGGGCCTCCGCCGGCCTCATCTCGCCCGACCGCCCTCATCAACTTCAACGCCGCCGCCTCGCCCCGCCACGATCGCCACGTCGCGGCGCCCGGCTTCACACGCGACGCCCGATTCTTCGCGCTCGATTATGGAGATTTTGGATAAGTTCACCGTGGTCGCACCCAAACTTAATTGAAGAATTGAGACACTACGCCACGGAGTTGGTCGATTGCGCCCGACTTCGGCCACCGATGAAGTCTTCAGCCGCCCTTCGAGCGGGGCCGCCGCCGAGCGAATCGGCAAGGCCCTCGAGCCTTGTTCCGCTGGTCCAGACGTGTTACTCGCGCTCACGATCCTCCGCGCAACGCCGTAGATCCTGGCCTTTGACTTCCGTGAGGACTTCGCTCGCCACTTTCGCCTCAAAGCCTCGGCCTAGGGCGCCATCATGAAGGCCCTTTGTGGCTCTCTTCAAATCCTTGGCGATCACCACCTCGACCGCCTAATGCCCAGGCTCGGCTAGGCGCAGCCAAGGTGCAATGATCATTCTCCGCCGCAGCCTCGCTCACGAGTTTGAGCGCAGAGCTCGACCGACGCACGGGCGAGCCCGCAGTGTCGCAAAATATGGACATCTTAGTCGACTAAGAACTGCCAAAATGTGCAACGAATCGTAACTTTTTCACGACTCACTCAAGGCCGATCCTCGACCATCATATCCAGCCGCCGGTGGAAGACTTCAGAGCAAGGGCTGACTTTCACGGATCTGCCCTATCCCTGGCTTAGCTCAGCCGCTTTGCCGGCGGGCGCCCACTCGCTTCTCCGCCCACCCATGATGCTCGACCGAATTACCCGCGGCCGGCTCGCCGCTGCTCGGCGGACGCCACCCGTCAAAGCACTATGGGCAAGGGTGACGAGGTCAACCTTCGAACCTCGCCGACTGCGCCGAGGGCACGGCCGCACCTCCCCGGACGAGGGGCCCGCACCTCGCCACGGCCCGCCACGATCGGCGCGATCACCGGCGGCGCCATTGTCTCATCTTCAAACGACGATCACGCCGTCTTCGAGGGGTCTCGCCGAGGCGGGCTTCGGCACGACCCGGCTGGGCCTGGCTCGAGGCCACCGCGCCGACGCCGACGCCGCGACCTTCGCCGACCTAATCGGGTCATCAAATCGCGCAAGCATTGCGGGTCGATGTGGCACGCCCCACGATCACCCAGAGACAGCGCGACGCTGTAAAGATTCAAGAGTCGCCGCGGCTTTGCCAAAAAGAAAATGCTCCAAAATAATAATAATACACTTACAAGGCCGAAGCGGTGCGTGGCACGCGCGCCTTCTTGCCGCCCAGGCAAAGTCGGCCGGCCGCTTCCCAAGCTCCACCGAGACTCGCGACGACCGCAAGCGCAAGATCACCCCATCTGGGATCCGTGGCCACGGGCCCGGATGCGCCCCGCCGAGTCCACGCCGGGCCGCCACCGGCAGTCGTGAAAACCCACCATAGTGGCCGAGGCTCCCGCCAGCTGTGCAGGTTGTCCCCACGGCGGTGGTCTCCGACACATCCCGCGCTGCCGGGCTGTTTCTTTTTCTTCCTCCTTTCCTCCTTCCGCTTCGCGGAGGAGTCGCCTCGCCCTCGCCGGGCTCACGCGCTTCCTTATCCTCGGAGCGCGCTCGAAGACATCCCCATGAGCCCGAGAGGATGCAGAATGTCGGCCAAGTGCTAAGGACAAAGAAAGAGAAGTAAAGGAATTTCACCGGCCTATCAGATTCGCAAAGCCGCCGAATGGCTCCGTGGCCATCCATGCCACTGGCGCTCGCTCAGAACGGCCGCCACCCAGCCTCCACTAGACGCGCCGCCGGGCCTGCCATCTCGCTTGGCGGACGGCCTCCAAGATAATGGTCAGGGTGCGGAGTCAGTGCAGGGTTGCACGATCCCAAGGCGCCGCGACAACCACGCCCCCGGTGAGCCCTCTTTGAGCCTCGACCGCCCACGATCGTACGCCTGTTCTTCTCCTTTCGGCGCCCAGCCCACCGCCTCCGCCACGGGAAGCTCTGAAACGAGGCGCCGCCGCCGACGCTTTAACGAGCCATTCGAACGCCACCTTGTTAGACAAGGGCGCTTTACCTCTGTGTACCCGGTTCGACCGGGCGGCCGAGGGCCGAGCCACCGTAGGCGCCGCGGCGGCCCGGACTACCGCCCTCCAGAGCCTGCTCGAAGAAGTGCTCCACAACGCCCGCGCGGCTCGATCCTCAGGCATCGCATGCCGGATGAAGATGGCGCGTGGAGGACCCCATTGGGGCTGAGATGGTGCACTCCACCTTGTAATGAAACAACACCCCGGACGAACGCAAGGCAATGCGAGCCAAAGCAGCGCCAAGAACGAGGCGCACCATGATCGCCGCTTCACGCGCGGGTGGCATGGCCGCACCTCCACCGAAAGGTCTCGCGCATGAGGAAGCCCTTCTTCACTAAGCCGAAGCGCACGGTTGCCTTGCGCGGAGCACTGCCCAGACATCTTCACAGGAGACGATCGAAGGTGAGAAAGAAAGGTCGGGTTTCTTCCTAGCTCTTCTTTGCTCTTCAGGCGCAGACAGAGAGGCAAGAAAGCGTGACCACTGAAAGCACCAACGGCGATTATAGTAGAGATGAACGAACGCCGCCAGAGCCCCGCTGCCGGCCGTCGCGACCACCCTCGCCCTGCCGCGCCACCGGTAACTCGCTTCCAATACCACCGCTTTTAATCCCGTCTTGTCAGCGCCAGGGCCATAAAGACGCCGCCCAACAACGCGGTCTCAGAACTCTTGCCTCCGCTTTAGGCCTAACCGCTGTTCGGCACGCCGAGAAGCCCACGGGCCGCGCCCCCAAGACTAAAGCTTTGTGGTTTGCGCCAGGCCCAAGCAGGAGTCAGGTTCAAAAGGCCTACCCCACCAGATGGGTATAAAGCCGCCCAAAAAACTGAGAGCAAGGGGATGAGGTGAGCCCACGGGCCCTGCTAGGCTCACCGACGGCCTAATCACCTCTACTCGTCCGAGACCATACTCACACTCTCCCGAGCTCATCAATGAGCGACACCTACCTGTTCTGGTCGGGACGACCCAGAGTCCATACTGGATTGAGAGAATGGTTTTTATGGGTCGCCCCACGCAGGCTGTGACACCCTACCGGGACCGTCTCGCGAAGGGTCCCCTTGGACCTCCAGACCCACTTGACTACCCGCCTATTAGTTCCACGAGCACGCTGCTCAAACTAACGCAGTAAACGCGCGCCGCCATCCTCCGTGTCCCACACCGCGATGGGGTATACATGGGATAGACGCACCATTCCTCTCGCAGCCTACCCGCCCGACGAGGACTCGAGAAGGATGCCCCACGCCCGGCCTACGACAGAACGAGCACTCACGCCCACCACGACCAGAACGAGCACTCACGCCTAGCTACGACGCAACGAGCACTCTGACACCCAACCTCACAGAGGCATCCGGCCGTTCCGCCGACTAAGGCACTTTGACACCAACTCACAGAGGCATCCGATTCCCGCCACCAAGGCAATCGTTTAGCTACGACGCAACGAGCACTCGACACCCGAACTCACAGAGGCATCCGGCCGTCCTCGCCACCAAGGCACCGTTTAGCTACGACGTTAAACGAGCACTTGACACCAACCTCACAGAGGCATCCGGCCGCCCCCGCCACCAAGGCACCGTTTAGCTACGACGCAACGAGCACTCGGACACCACCTCACAGAGGCATCCGGCCGCCCTCGCCGACTAAGGCATCGCCGCTACGACGTTAACGAAAGCACTTTGACACCGTAACTCACAGGCATCCGGCCGTCCCCGCCACCAAGGCACTTTCGCACACCGTAACCTCACAGGCATTCGGTCGCCCCGCCGACCAAGGCACTCGACATCCGAACCTCACAGAGGCATCCGGCCGCCCTCGCCGACCAAGGCAATCGCCTAGCTACGACGTGAAACGAGCACTGACACCGAACTCACAGAGGCATCCGGCCGCCCCGCCGACCAAGGCACTTTGACACCGAACCTCACAGAGGCATCCGGCCGCCCCGCCGACCAAGGCACTTGACACCGTAACCTCACAGAGGCATCCGGCCGCCCCGCCACCAAGGCACTCTGACACCCAACCTCACAGAGGCATCCGGCCGCCCCGCCACCAAGGCACTCTGACACCGTAACCTCACAGAGGCATCCGGCCGCCCGCCGACCAAGGCACTGGACATCCGAACTCAGAGGCATCCGGTCGTCCCCGCCGACCAAGGCACCGCCTAGCTACACGCAACGAGCACTCCGACACCCAACTCACAGAGGCATCCTGTCGCTCACCACCAAGGCGCCGCCCACAACGATTAAAATTAAAGCAATCGCAAAGACATTTTCATAAAGAAAAGAAAATTTCATTATAGGCCAACTGTGCTCAAACTTTACACAACTTACACACACACCGATGTGATACAAGAGTGGCTACGCCACACTACTGCAGACTCTACCGCCTAGAACCTATCAAACATCCGTGGCGTGACGGTGGCACCGACGATGTCGGTAGGCCCTTGCTCGGTCGACGGACAGCCGCCACGCGCCGCTGGCAACACGATGCTCCGCTGCCGCGCCAATGACATCGACGGCGCCGACTAACCACGGTCGCGCCTTTGCGCCATCGCTCCGTAGGCCCCACACCTCGAGCCTCTGAACTACCAAGCAACAAGGTCAACAGCAGCCGTCTGGTCGCAGCTTTCTTCCTCCCCGAGCTCGCCATCGCCCGGTCGAACTCCCACCAAAGCTCCGCCAGAGGATCTTCTTCTTCCACGTGACACCATCGCCAAGCTAAAGACTAGAGGATGTCTCAAGCCATTTGAAAGAACAAAAGAAAAGCTCGTCCCTTCAAGCAAGCTACAAATGACGTATATATATATCCGACGAAGGAGGCTGTTGCCTCCAGAGTAAATGCGGGTGCTGAAACGAAGCATCCTTCACCGTAAACCCGAGGCAATAACAAGATTTAGCAGCGGGCGCGCTAAACTATGCTCTGCATGCGCAAGGCAAGTAAAAGCCCCGCGGTTCAAATGCCCGCCAAACTCGTGACAGCCGCCGGATCCAACGGCACACTGACGGAAATCGCTAACGGATCGTACTGACCACCACAGTTCGCCACCACTTTCGCCCGTTCAACCCCCAACCAATTTCAAATCGCTTGGGAGTTCGGGGCTCGCGAATACTATAAAAAGGATACCCCAACAGCAAGCGACGAGCGGGCGGCCTTAAGCATATCTCCACCTAACAGTCACGCCCACGTCGGACCAACGCTCGAGATCACAGAAGGCATCCGCCACCGGCCGGGGAAGAATCCGACCAGAAGGCCCCGACTCTCTTGGCGGGGCGGATCTCCGACTCAACCAAACCAAGGTGACGAACGCCAGCGTCGCGGTCGTCCTCATCGCCTACCGCCACGCACTTCAATAAGGTCAATCGTGAGCGACTATTAAGGGCAGTGGCCTTCCCAAGAAGATCCGTGATCAGAGAAGACAAAGCTTCCACTTCATCAACCGGGCCACGACAAAGACGAGCGCACTCCTCCTCCGAGGCAAAGCACTAACGCCACGCACTCGACGCCAAGATTCGCAGGATCACGAGGGCAAGCACGCTACTCCCGAAATACCTAACCTCCCCGACCACCAAGGCTACCAACCCAAAGATGGCAAGACTTGTATACGGCCCACGATCAAGGACCGAGCTCCTAGCATAGGTCACCTCGCTTCCTCCTAATCTCGATGTAACCCGCCTCCTTCTTCAGATAAAAGGAGGCGGTGGCTAAACGATTCAGAGAGGCAACGAGCAAGAACGAGAAAGGAGAGAGCGCTATCAAACCCATCTCACTAAGCCATTGGTTCTCGCTTGTAAAACTTTGTGCACTATCCGTACCAAGAGTAATACAACACCATCACACGAATCGAGTAGGGACCTTCACCGAACCAAGATACATCTTGGACTCACGAGTCTAACCATTCAGAGGGGAACAATTTCAGACTTGTTAAATTTACTTGCCATTCCCAAAACGCCGACAATGTTGAATCCGACAACTATCCGACACGACTAACCAATTCAAGCAAACAAATCCAATGGTTGGTCGATTCATCCAATCCGATTGCACCCTACCACTAGAAAAGGTAATACACACGCCTAGGAACGAATCTAGGGTTGCTTGTTAAGCCCTGCATTCCAAAAATTTTAAAAGTGCTACAATATCACCTCTTCAATAGACCAAATTTGTTGATTGAATTAGTTATAATTTTAGTGGTTTAGGATTTTTAAGTCCTTTATAACCATTTGTATTGTAATTTTAGCAAATTTTAAATATATAAGTTGGATTTATGATACTACTAAATCATGGTACAAAACTATAGAGTTATGTGTAAAATGCACACCCTAACAAAAATTTCCTTGTTCACGATTGCACACGCCCAGTCCAATGAAGTCGCATACACATGACTGAGCACCGACGCAGGCGAAAGTCAGCACCTTCATCAACACATCCAGTTGTAAATTGATACAACGATGGCGATATGTGACCAGCATCGAATTAAACAAACCACCGCATAACATTCACACACATGCATCATCACCACACCGTGATCTACACCAATACCATACATACATATAAACGAGCAACACAAAATGATGACGACCACAAGCGCAGTTTAATCTGAGGTATTCGTAGTTTGTCCTATAAATATAATTAACTAGATGCCATACAAAACCGCTTGGAATTGGCGAACTACACTATCTCCGATCAAATATATTCTTAAGCATAGCCGCATAAGACAAATGATGAAGTCCTTTATGAAACAGTACAATGTTCTCATATTCTACTTTTTATCTATTTTATTTTCACAAACAGCTGTTTAATATAAATAGATGTATGGTTCATTAGTATTAACTTGTTTTAGATTCAGTGGCTCCATTTGGTAGTATATATAAGTCCAGGCTGGATCTTGAGCACTTTTATGATACATAATATTGAATATTAGCTATTCATTCTATTTAATTCAACGGATCAAATTAGTTAAGATTTAGTTATACTTCACGGTAGTATTGGCAATAGGAATCATATGATGGTGGTATTGTAATTAGCCATTTTTTAATTTTGAACGATGTGTATTTTTTTGTGTAAAATTGAATTTCTTCGTGGGTCGCAGAAGACAGAGCACTCGATGTGTTAGTGCGAGGCCAACGCTCATCAATTAGGCGGAGGATGCCACCATTGGTAACAATCCGGAGGGCACCGGCTGTGAAGGCGAGGTTGCGGTGTCATCAGATCCGATCAAGCAATAAAAATGAGGGCAACGATAACAAATAACGCAATAAAGGCGATTTACGGCGAAAATGAAAGTCGCAAGATAACGATTAACGTAACATAGTAAAAGATCAAAAATTCATAATATCTCTAAAAATATTCAACTAGATCTGATTTCTACTATCACTATTTACTACTAACGTTATTCCGATAAAATTGCTCTGATCTTACCTCGTAGGTTCACAATCACACCTCATCCAAGACCTTTCGCGGTGCGTTGAAACTCCAAAATTTCTCAAACTTCACCGAGATCGAGGGTGAATAACGAAATACGGTTCGACACGAACGGAAAGAATCCATCCGCTGCAGTCGAGTGGTTCACAAAACCGCTGCGCACTAAGTCGGCGCAGACGGGTTTGCGCAGAAACCGCCGAAACCGTGAAAAACCGAACGTTTGCAAATTTGAAAATTTTGAAATTTGGTCAAATGATATCAAAACCGCTGAGCTTGATTTAAAACCTTGCTTGAAACCGAAATGTTTTTGGAGAAACCGCCCGAGGTTGAAAATTGGGAAAATTTTTTTTGGGAAAATGCAAAAAATATTGTAAAATTTGTAGAAATACAGGAAGGTTAAAATTGAGTAAAAATATAAATATATAAATAAGGTATGTGAAAACGTGAAAATTCGAATGATCTCTCCTAAATTTGGAAAAAAATCGACATGGCCTTTGCTATATTTTAGAGAATTAGAAGTTGTTAGTTATGTATTTAGCAATAATATATCAATAATTAATCTTTCATTACAATACTACAATCACATAAGTGCAAAATCAAGATTTACATAACTACAAAGCAAAATCATTTGCAATTTCACTACCATTTACTTATCAACACCATTTACATTATAATGCATTTAAATTGAAGTTGTGGAGTAGGCATAAGCATAGCTTCATCACTCTTCCATTATCGCAAAATGACATGTTCGACCTACATGAACGGAACATCAAACCACAGATGTAAGAAAAATAGTTAAAATAGAAGAACAAGTTGAAAAATTGCAAAAAAATTTAAAATGTAAAAAATCCCAATTAATCTATAAAACACCTAAGAGAAATTTTTACAATTTTTAAATCATTTATTTCTTCTAAAAATCTAAAACAGAATTAATGAAAAGGAACAAAATAATCCGATTTTTATAAATAGTAAAATGATTTATTATATTCTAAAATTTTACTGAAAATATAAATAATTCCAAAGGATCATGTACTAAAATTTTCAGAAATATTAGACTTCATTTATTTCCCATATAAAATCAAAAATGTAGATATATAATGATAATAGCACTTTCTAATTTTAAAAATACACATATCCGATCATCATCTCAAAATTTTACATAATCATTTTGATGACGTTATAACATCACAAAAAGTTTAATAAATATTAGACTTCATTTTGTGCCCCTAGAAAAAAACTCAAGAGTATATATTGTGACAGATTACCGCTGAATTTTTAAAAATGTACATATCGATAATAATCAAAATTTTACGAATCATTATAATTACCTCAGGAACTCACAAAAAAATTAAATTTTTTGACACTTTTGCTAAATTTCTTCAAATTTTTGAATTTACTGTCTCATTTAGCCGTTTTTCGAAGCGGTTTTATCATCGAACCGCCTCGACATGTCGGTTTTCACAAAAACCGAGGTTTTTGACGTTTTTTGAACCCTGCCCGGAGTAGTAGTTAAACAGTAGCTTCTACCTCCGTTTCGAAAATACCTTCCTCTTCTGAGTTCTGAAGCAACGAACGACGATCGATGCGAAAGGACCTTGTGTACGAACTCACTGTCGCGCTATTTATGGCACTGTGATGTGATTGTGTTTGGTCTAACGATGTGAATTTTGGTAATCTTTTGGTTTATGTGACGTGCAAATAAATCTTATACACCCCTTTTTAAACCGAGTAGAAATTAATGCTAATTTTGCATTTTTTCTGTGGTCAAAACTCAAAATAAACTGGAAAGCTAATACGGTACTAACCCAGATTGGTGATTGGTCTGCTCATCTAGTTTTTGTGCCTGGCAGCAAAATTAGTTAGCCTAAGATATTGCTAAGAAAATAAGATGAAACTGACTAGTAGCTAAGTAAAACCGGCCAATATCCAGATTCTAAAGAAACACTATTGTCAGACATGTGCACCAGTGTAACAGATAAACATGCTTTATATAATCTACCGCATGTACACAAATACATAATACTCGAGAAGTTTACGTATTAAAAATATTTTAGCTATTTTTAATGTATTAAAAATATTTTAGCTATTTTTAATATCTTCATGATCCATATGTAAAGAGAAAATGTAAAGAGGAAGTACGTGAAACAGAAGCTTTGCTACACTGCACACAATTTTTTATGGATTGACGCATCCGATTATTTCATGCTTAAACGGAAAAACTGTTGCATCACCATCTTTTCTCACAACTTGCAGAGGCAATTTGCCCTAAACTTATCGTGCAAAAGATATAACACAATCATGATCGCAAGTATGATCAGGGTTCAAAATCACAGTAAATTTGAAAATTAGGTTTGCTATAGCATTTTCAAGAAATTTCGCTCGAGATTTCTCAATCTTGCTGGATTCATGTTTTTTGGACCGGATTTCATACTAATTTTTTACGATTTAATTGTAATACCTTCTATAAGGAATACATGTGAAAATTTGCAAAAAATACATATACAAATTATGCAACTCTAAACCTAAACCCTAACTTGAATTAAACCTTAACTTGGATTTTGGCCTTAAATAATGTATTTCACCTTAAATTGTATTTTGGTCTAAACTCTAACTTGTATTTCGGTCTAAACCTTAAATCATAATCTGGGAATTTTATGTGTAAATACTTAGTATATTGTATTCAAACATATATGAAATGTAGGTAAATGCTTGCATAATTTTTTTCATATTTTTCCAATTTTTTCTAGCCTCGGAGATTACTTCACATGGGTTGAAAATCACCAAAATTCAATTTAGATGTAGGGTTCATCAAAAATTTTGAATTTCAAATTTAATTTTAAATTTTGACCTTTCTGGCTAAAATTTGACACCAAGTAATCAAGGCATTGCACTTCCATCATCAAAGATCACATCAATTGACAATTAGTACTTGTTTGAAGGAAAAATTAGTAGAAAAATGCTGATCAATTATTGTAATCTGAATTTAAGGTACGACCAGTCCCTCTCAGCCTCGTTCGGTTTTAAATAGGCAATATATCAGTGAAAACCATTTTATTGTGAAAATTTATGAAATCATCGTGTACAAGTTTTGAAAATTCTCAAAAATTACCATATGAGGAGGTGAGCTTACAATCTGCAAAATTTGAAAACCAAACTCATTCGCATTTGAAAGGTATGAAAAGACAAACAACAAAATAAATAAAAAGAGTGAAAAATCACTATTTAAGTTGAATTTGTTATTTTCACATCTTTCAAATGCAATTGAATTTGGTCTTCAAATTTTGCAAAATTGTAAGCTCACATGTAATTTTTATGAATTTTTAAAATTTATACATATGAATTTTACAAAATATTTACAATAAAAATAATTTTCACTGTCTTTAAATAAGAGTCTCCTCCCTCTCTCTCTTCACCCTTCCCTGAGGAGTGGAAGCAAGAAGACCGAAGGAAAAAAACAGCACAAGGATAACAGTTCTTCCCATTTCCCCAGGGAAAAGGATTGGAAAACTCCACAGCTTCCCACTTGTATAAATACACGAACCCACAGCAATCGAGCCTAAAGGCGTTGCCTTTTGGGGTTTTCGAACCGTGGGGCGTGTTCTGTGGGCTGTTTCCGGTGAAATTTTGGGTCTTTTTGGTCGAGTTTTTGGGGTGGTTTTCTTGTGTTTTTCCTCTTTGTTCTTGATGTCTCTACCTTCCCATTCCTCGATCAGAACCTGTCACCGATCGGTTTACCGAGTGAGTTTCTTGCTTTGCTGGGAGGAAGAAGAGAAAGTAAAGAAGAACAACAATTTCTGATTCTTGATCTAGTCTAAACTGAGGTATAATGTTGAAGCAGCAGCAGTCATTGTAGTCCCTGTTTGATCCACCCAAGAACGCTGCTTTCTGGTGAGCTTTTGGCCTCTGCGCTGTCTCTGTTTATTCTTTAAAGCTACACAACAAAAGCTTTTGCAGAGGTTACCATCTTTTCATGATTAGTAATGACCTGCTTGCACAGGGATTCGGAGGCGGGCGATGCTGCGCAACAGATCGAGAAGAGCGGCTGGTTGCAAGGAGGAGGAGGCCTCATGCCTCAGCCTGAGCCCCCGCCACTGCCGCTGCCCAATATCCGAGGCAGAGGAACCCTTCTTCCACTGCTGCTGCTCCTGTGTTCCCTTTCCCGAGGCCGTTCATGGCGCTCCCCAGCCCGGGTTCTGGACGGTACCGAGGGCCCTCCTCCATGAGCCCCACCTCCATTCTTGACACCAAGCAGTTCTGCTGCGCCGCGCTGCCCACCTTCTTGTCTGAGAGGAGCCTCAGGAAGGCTCATCTGGAGATAGCCGCCCGGAGCCGGCGAGTGTCGGCTCGCCGATGTGCTCCGGGAGCACAGGGACGCCAAGGCTGGTGGCGGCAAGGTGGTGTTCGGGTCGCAGCTCAGAATCCAGGTCCCTTCGGGCAGGGCGGTGGAGCTGGTGTCTTCCTGATAGAGTTCGGCGTCAAGAACCGGGACACGCAGTTGGCGGTACTGTCGCCGGCCAGGAGGTTCTTGCCGGAGTTGGTGAGCTCGCCGTCCGCGCGGGTGTTCGCCGGCGGCGTGTCCCCGGGGAAATGGCGATGTCGGAGGACTACACCTGCGTCATCTCTCGCGGCCCGAACCCGAGGACCAGGCACATCTTCGACGACTGCATAGTTGAGAGCTGCGGGGATGTGCTCGTGGAGAAGATGAACAGGGGCGGGTGCCGTCGATGACGGCGACGCGGTGCTAGCGACGAACGGTTTGTTGAGCTCTTGCCATGCATGCTGCAAACAACTTGGGCATGGCAATGATATCTTCATGTATCGGTGAGTAGATGCTTATGGCGTCCCGGTGGTTTTCCTTCTTTACTTTGTAATAATGCTTCCTGTATGCTTCTCTTTCAAGTTTGCCCATCAATTCAGAAAATAAATGCTATTTTGAGCCACAGCATATAATTGATCAGAAGTCCATATGTTTTGGTGACTGATGTGGTCGTCTCGGCTCCTTGCTTGTATGATTATATGCATGCATTATTTTTCATACTAAATATAAGATGATCTGAAGTTAGGAAATCAATTTTGACGACATGATCTGCTAGATGTGATCTGTGCAATAGCATCATTGCGCGTATTGAAATATGTAGCATACAGGGACATTTCTACATATATGTTAAGATTTTAAGACTTGAAGCAGCGAGAAATTAGTATTCTATACTGAAATTAACATCATCCCGTGTTCTCACAATACTTCTTTCCCATTAGCGATGTAGGAAATTATGTCGGATATGATTTCTGAACTGCTGGTTGGACGATCACGAATATATGTCTGACGCAGAGTAGCTAGAATGCACGAGTTCTCAGTTCTTATATACTGTTATTTGACATGGACATGGTCACATGGCTTCCATCAGATGTGTACATGGTTGACATGCCTGGGACCTTCATGAGCAGTTCTGATGTTTGAAGCATTTATAGTTTTCTGATTCAGGCATGGATTATATAATAAATCTGGAGTATGTTTCATCAAGATTATGCCCGTTTTTATATAGCTAATCTTGGAATACTGATGGTTTTGATTCTCCTTTTATTTTTTTAAGCTCTTAGTGGGCCTTATTTACTAGGAACAAGTTAATTGAGATTTTGATATTTGATTATCTGTTGCTTTCTAAGGAAGACTTGTCCCTTGTTCTAGCATATAAATTCACATTATAGTATTCTATTAGGAATCAAGAGCTCCCTGTGTTTACTTGAAGTAGCTCCTTAATATTTCTAATTCTAAGATTGTGATGTTTTGATTCCACATTGCTTTCACATAGAAAACTATGCAATGAAGCTCATTATCCTAATGCTGGGGGTTGTGTTAACAATTTCCTAGGGACTAAATTATTTGGTACCCATTGATGTTGCTAAATGAGGTCCATGTCCCGAGCCATGCTGGTCTTGGGGCTCTACTCCCGACCATGACCAGGACCAGCTATCATCATCAAAAACAAAAGTTTTCGCATCCTAGTTGCTAGTTTGACAGCCTTGATGCCAAAACATAAAACTGAGTTTGCTTGGATAGGACGGCGAAGGGATTTGTGCCATGTCTTGTTCTTGGTTTTCTTGCTTGCTGCATGATCCATGGAAGTGCTAAACTCTAGCTTGAGATGTGCTCCAAAACTTTAGCTTCACATCTTCTGATGCTATCCTCTCGAGCACATTAGTTTTATCTGGGCTTGTGCTTTGCTCAAAGACGTAACATGAACAGCAATTGTCCCGAAAATCTCTGTGCTTTTTATAATTCAGCAGTTAGTCCATTAATATTCTTCTGTGATACAATTGGTCTTTTTCTTTCTTCAGAGGTGATAAAGCATTCTGCAGCAGTGAGTGCCGGTACCAGGAGATGCTTTTCGACGAAGCAGTGGACAATTTGCGCTAACTAATGAATGAATGGGCCATTTGATGAGAGAATTTCAGTGGAAGAGAAGACTTGATCCTGAAAAACTGAGATGAGATTTCTTTTCGTTTTGGTTTTCTACTTTGCAAGATTGGATGCTGTTTTTGGTCGAGAAGGGAATGATTTAGTCTTTTGCTGATTAAAGACCTTTGCCCACTCTTGTAAGAGGTTGAAGATTGATGATGGTTCGGGCTTCTTGTTTATGTGACTTACCGGTTAATTTTGATTTGATGCTCTTGTTCTATCCTTTCACGCGAGTTATGTTTGGCAAGCTATGATATAGGAAGCCATATCTCAGCATAAACTCATTATGTGCTCTGAAATAAATTTGTTTAGTAAACCATTAGGAAAAGAAAATGATCTCCTTGGTTCTTAAGAGTTTCATTTGGTGGACACAAAATTGTTGTGTAATCATCATATTGTGTGTATTATCAGTTATCACTATCAAAATCACTGCATGTTGTTTAGTAGTCAAAAGAAGAGCTAGGATCACTAGCCATCTTGAAAAGGTTCATAGGTTTGGGTGGAGTGTGTTGTAGGCTTGTAGCAGCTTGCCATGGGTGTCAATCACTCCTACTAAAATACAACAGTCCCACAAGTATAATGAGAGCTCAACAACTCTTTAATCATCATAGTGTTTTCTGTAATCGGTGAGTGCTGGACCAATATGATTATGATTGTCATGTCATTATTATGAGTTCTACATCCTTTGCTCGGTACTGTGGATGATTCCTTCCTCCCTTTCTTTTTTTCTTTGCTTTGGTTGCTGTTACTGCATTATTGACCTGGTACTGCACAAAAATGACTTTTTTAATATATATATTTTAAAAGTAATTGCGATATTAATATACAGAAAAAATTAAAAAATACATCGCCAACCGTTTGCGTAATTCAATAGTATTAGATAGTTCAAAATACTATTTTCACACACCGTATGGCTAAAAAAATGTTAATTGCACCATTAATACCGTGGGGCAGAGCACCCTATTTTCGCCCATATGGTATAAGAAAATAGTTTTCGCTACACGGTTTAGCAAAACCTATTTTATAACTCTGGCTAAATAGGTATTTTTTTAAATAATACATTGAGAAGCGGGATGGTATATGCGATATTTAAAAATTCAGCCTATTTTTCACCATTAGATGGCAAAAATAGATTTGCCAAACCATGTATTTAAAACCCTATTTTCGCCATACCATGTGGCTAAAATAGGTGCTCACAAAGGTGCTAATAGCACAATTAATCTTTTCACAAACGGTGTGACGAAAATAGTACACAACCATCTATTACTCTAATTTCGCCAAACGTGGGCCCATGTAGTATTATTTTGTAATTTTTTTCTCCCACGATTAATGTCGTAATTACATTAAAAATATATTATTTTTAAAAAATCCGCACAAAAATTAAGCACTTGTTGTAGGAGTGAAACCATGGGCAAGGACATCTAAGCTTTTGACCCTGAACCGTTCTGGGAGACATTTGGATGTAAAGTTGTGAGTCCAGGAAATTTCAGATTTCGGTCCTCCGGATCTAAAATACCTGGTCGGGAAAAAATGGAATGTTACAGAATTTGATTTTTTGATGAAATTTCACAAACTGAGCTAAATTTTATGAAAAAATTCGAATTTTGTTTTATAATGTATTTGACTTCAATTACATCAATAACCTATAAGAAAGTGATCTTTGATGATAATTTGTCAAAAAACTTATTTTTGAGACATTTTAAAATTTGGTGTAACATTTTGGAATTTTATAAAATTGAATATGCTTTATAATGCTAGGAAAAAATTATGGCACTATCTCAAGAAGTCGGAAATTTTATAAAATATTTAAACTTCATTTGTTATCTTTTAAAAATAAAAAACTGAATTAGCATAAATGAGGTAGTAAGATTGTCGGAATTTTATAAATTTTTTAATGTTTGATCATCATTTGAAAATTTTATGGTAACATTAGTGATACATCAAGACTATCCATAAAATTTTTCAAAATGTTCTAACATGGTTTGAAATATTTTTCATGTAGTTGAAATTTGGCTCACGTCTTCACAGACCGCCTAATTTTTACAAATTCGAAGGTTGGTAATATCTGAAAATTTTATGAGAACCTTAATTATGGATCATAACAATTCACAAAAATTTCAAAATTTTATAACTTGGGTTGTACTATTTTTCATTCTTGTTCAAACTTCTCATCATGCTTTTATTAGGACAAGAGCAATGTTTGAATTTTAAAAATTCTCAAATGTGATAATCATCTGAAATTTTTATGGCAACATCACTCATATGTCAGGAACCTCAAAACAAATTTTAAAATTTTTCGTGGTTGGTTGACCCACTTTTCATCCCATGAAAATATAACAAATTTCGCTTTTCTGTGAGAAAACGAACCGGATTTGAATTTTTATTTTTAAATTTTGAACAAGATTTGTTCGAAATATCTGAATTTCAGCGAAATTTTTGATTCCGATCCAGAGTGATATTTTATACGAAACGAAATTTGAATCCTTGGTTGTTACCATTTTGACAGACCGATAGGTTCAATGGTTCATTGGGGTTTTCCTCCATTTGCGTTTTGCTCATGCAGATTTAACTTTACTCTATCTGATCATTCGTGCTAGTGTGTGTCTCTTTTGAAAAGAAGGTTTGTACTCAGGTTCACAATATCATCGATAATTGTTTCGAATATTATGATTATCGAGCCTCTGATCTAAAATCATACAGAATCGGTGGAATTCAAATGCAAATTCAAAATTTTGAAAAAATACAAAAAGTGTCACAAATTTTTGAGAGGTCTTGAGGCAATGCTAATGATGCTATAAAATTTCGGATGATTATCGATCCGTATTTAAAAATCGATACATGTGTTTGTATATATTGTTATGTTTTTTATTTTCTAAGGGCACTAAATGAAGTTTAATATTTTTGCAAATTTTTGTGTGTGGCCTGGAGGCAATGCTAATGATGTTGATCAGACTTGTGTATTTTTTTTTTAATTCTGATAGTACTGCTATCTTTGTATATGCTTTTCTATTTTTAATTTTCTAGGGACACTAAATGAAGCCTAATATTTTAAAAAAATAAATACATGATCCTTGGGAACTATTTATGGTACCATTAAAATTTAAGAGCATAATAAAGTTTGTAATTTTTATAAAAATCTAGCAGCAGGTCTGTCTTTCATTAATTATTGTTTTTATTTTTAGAAGTACTAAATAACTTAAAAATCGTCAAAATTTCTCTCTGAGGTGTTTTGTAGATTAATTAGGATTTATTCTGATTTTATGTAAATTTTCACCATTTTCTATTTTTTCTACTTTTCATTCGGTTATCGATTTTTCGTAAAAATAGCTCGATAATCGCGAATACCGATCGATAATCGACCATATCGGGCGATAATCGAGATTTTCCCGTTTGACCGCGATTTCAAATCGACTTCAAAAACCGTTCGATTTTTTTACAGTTTTCGACCGATTATCGACGAAAATTAGTACCAGTGGATCTTTGATTTTCCACCCTAAATCGGTATTGTTAACCCTGCTTATACTACTTTTTTTAGGCGAGGAAAAGAAGGCCTGTACTGGAATATTTGAATGCAGTTTAAGCTAGATAAATAGACTTTGGACGACTAATATTTGCTGCATCTTTAATGAGACTCGCAGTGTTGAAGTCAGAATAATACCGCCCTCTATTCCTAGCAACTATTTTAATGGGTCAAATAATTCGCGTTATCTTGGATCGTTTAATATGGATTTTAGTGCTCAGAAGTCAGAATATTCCTACCAATACCCACCATCCAAGTTTATAAGACGATTTCTTCTTAGCACATACATCAAAAGGATATTGCGAATATCTAGATTACCTCGATAATTATTACTAAGCACTATATTCAATACGTATATAGATAATATGAAGTAAAGATGGATATTTATTAGGAGTATATAGGAACATCACACTAATTTTATATTAGAATATGAAATAGGCCTTATATTGATAAACAAGACTATTAAAAATAAACTTTATAAAAGGCAGTACTAAATATTGTTTTAAGATTTTGACAACGTCACCTATTGCAATTTCCAACCGACATCATGAATTGGAGTTATTTTTTTCTTGTTGAGACTCTTGAATGACTATAATATGAGAGAGCTATAATAGCATTCTGCGGGCGCTATAGTGCCCGCAATAGTGCAGTGCTTCAAATAATCGTTCTAGAATATAGCAGCCGTAATTGCAGTGGTAACATTCAAGTTAATTACCAACGATAGTGGTGTTGCAATTTGTATCTGTAATTTTTTCGGTAGTATATATATTTGCTGTGTTCATAGATTGATGTTGATATTTATTCTATATTATTCCGATACTACTAAGGCTTTATATATGCACATATAACTCAAAATTATGAATAATTTGAAGATTTTGATATAGGAATATAGCGTCCACAAATATCACTCACTACCTGATATCCGCTACACCGGAACCAATCTACTACGAGACCGCTATCCGCTATTTAGAACCTTGAATCTGATGTATTTCAGCTATATATATTTTTTAGAGCATGTAGGTTTTGGGGCTGCCTGCTGTGCATATGCCCTCTTTTTCTCTCTCAATAACGAACATTTTTATAGGAATTGGGTGGTTGCCTGATTGGATCACTCCAAGATTCATGCAAACCGTATCAGTTAACGAATCAAGAGACTGGCTTGATAAACACATTGATTGCAATTTTTTAATGAATTTTGTAGTATCTATCTTTTCTCCAATAAAATTGGTTTGTTGCAAACAAGCTCCAAACGGATTAGCATAACCCTTTCAGGTACCAAATACAATGCTCTCACCGAAGGAAGCAAGCAAGCAGTGTTTCACTTCAAGAAACATGACCAAACTAATCATCACGGTTTCATACCAATGGCAATGGAAATTTACAACCAGAATGTCGTATATACACGAAGAACACCCAGACTCTAGCCTTCCCAAACTGGCAATACGAAAACTCAAGACTTCGCCTCGCCAAAGGACTCTAAGTTATCTGACGGATTACTACTCTGTCGACGAAGCTTTATTCCGATCCATCACGAGTCATCTGAACCTTCGAATTGAATCGTCGTCCAAATTCCAAAACCACAGCCCGACAGCCACAATCACGTGAGTCATGGACGGTCGGACGATAAGAAGCTGTAGATCACAGCGTCCTTGGCCTCGCCGCCGCCGCGGCGAATGATGTACCATTGTACCTTGCGTACCAACCCTCCGGCCGGCTTTCTCCAGCACCTCTGCGACCTCACGTCCCACACGTCCGTCACCGCCTCCAGCTGCTGTAGCTCCTCGAACATCCTCCCCACCACCTGCATGCCTGCGTCGTACACACGATTATGGACACCATGCCCAAGAGAGCAAATCAAGCGAGGATTGAAGACAGCTCCTCTATGTGACGCGTGCCAAGTTACCATCTTGTGATCTTGATGGCGGCGGCGGCGATGCCTCGGCTCCAGTGGTCGTGCGCCAGCACGTACCAGAGGTTGGCCCAGTGGCCGCCCTAGTCGGCGTACGGCCACACGGAGACCCCCACGGGGCGCCTGGCTACGTAGATGGCGTGGAACCATGGGTGGCCCAGGGCGGTTCTCTTGTAATATAAAGTCAAAATATTTTAGGATAATTTTTTCTTTATTACTTCTCTCTATTCGCTTAAAACTCAAGTCTACCTTTATATTTATACTAGAGATTACATACAAACTTGAATAACAATCCGAACTCCTAATCTTAACAAACTCAAACAAACTTGTATAGTTTTAACTTCTAAAACTGAAACTCAATCTTATCTCTTTAACTAATGCGTGTCAAGGTTATATTCAACATTTTTTCCCTAATCTTGACACACCGACTCTTACTCATTGAGGCGATCGGTCTCAACTACGATTTGTCTAACTTTTACTCGATACGGGATGGAGAACACATCTCGATGGAGAACATATCCTTAATATCTCATAATCATCTTCGACTTAACTTAACTCTCAAGGATGACTATGAACGATTTAACGCATCTCCTCAACATCCTGACACATCTCCCACGAGCTCAACATATGACGAAGAACACATCTCATAAAGTCTCGAACTCGACTCACGATGAACTGGACTCACTTGTTAGGTGGACTTGTCGGGCCGAGAACCCTCGATACCGATTTGCAGGTATGCATATTTGTTGATAGATTTCAGACGCCACCATCTTCTCAATCCGTTTGATCTCACGAAGATGGTAGGATCGCGGATGAAGACAAACTCCTTCCTTCCTTGATATCTTTTTCGACACATGGATGATCACCAATGCCATACAGACGGGCCACGAACCGGTTACTTCACACGAACACACCTGCGGCGCTCAAACGTTGCATGAACACCGCCAGCCGCGCTCGTTATCGCCACGCATTGCGTGACGCCTTGTATTGTCGCATCCTCGGCATGGTGTGGCTTCCGTGCTATCGCTAGAGACAAACGCCCCATCCGCACTTCGCTTCCATGCGCCCGGCAACACGCTCCTTTCTCTTCTCGCCCCGCTCTGGCGCGACGATGCTTGCGTTGCTCACGCACGAAGCCTGCAGCCATGCACGCACCCATACCGCATGCAGAGAACACCATCTCCGGCGTGCCCAGCTACCGCCGAACGGAATGAGCACCAGGCCGCATCTCCTCGAGATTACATGCATGCATGCACTAAACAAGGAAGCATCAACACATGTGGCTTCTTTGTTGTTTTTGCTGACTATGAAGCTCTACCCGACATTCGCATCAACATAGCACAGCGCAAGACTCACGTTGCTTTATTCTCTAGTGTCGCTTCACATCACGCATCACCGTAGCCGCGACACCTCCACGCACGCCCGAACGCCGCCGCCACCCTTTACGCGGCACGCACACCATGAAGCACCTCCCACGCCGGAGATGGCCACCGGCCCCCGTCACACGCTGTCGCCGTGAGATGGCCACCGCCCCCGTCGCGACGTTCTTTGCCGTGAGATGGCCACCCGCTCCCGCTGCACGCGTGTCGCCTTGTGCCGCGTTGCAAGTTCGACCAGCCGTACACGCATATCCGCGCAATCACCAGCCCGCCATGATTTGAGTCCGTCCGCGCCGATGTCGCCCGCTGTTAAGGCTTGCCGCCCCGCACTCCACACCGCGAGGATGGCTCCGCCGCGGCGCTCCTGATCACGCGACAATGCGCTAGCTCGCTTCCTGGTGCCGCCACGCTGGCCGCCCCGAGTCTCTCCCGGCGGCTAGGGTTTCAACCGTGAGCTCGATGTTAATTGTTGGAACAGAACGCCAAAATATTTTGAGACAATTTTCTTTATTATTTCTCGCCTGCTTTCGCTTACAAAACTCAAGTCTACCTCTATATTTATACTAGAGATTACATGCAAACTTGGATAATAATCCGAACTCCTAATCTTAACAAACTCAAACAAACTTATAGAGTTTTAACTTTTAAAATTGAAACCCAATCTTATCTCTTTAACGAATACATACGTCAAGGTTATCTTCCCGACCTGCTCCCTAGTCGCGCAGAGGCCGCTTCGTGGCGCATCACGCGGTCGTCCGACTCACGCCATGAATGCGTCGGCGTCGGCCAGGCCTAGCAGCCGGAGCGACACCGAGGGCGTCGTGCCGGCGTCGTCCTGTCGCCGCTGCTGATGTTGCTGCACGTCGACGTCTGGCTCTATCGGTCGCTGGCATACCTCGCCTCTCGCCGGGCGCGTCGGTGCAATAACGTACTCTAGTTGATTGCTTCGGATGTGTGGTCATTAGAGTCAAATAGTCACTGTCGTGGTAAATAACATGATGCTAGAACCAGGTTAACACTACCTTCGAACTTTTTTTTCCTGAGCGCGCAGTATCGAAATTGGTGAAAACCGAAAGTTTTTGAAAGTCAAACAAAATTAAAAGCAGGTCAAACAGAGGAGCAAAATTCAAACGAAAGCTCAAAACCGCTTGAAAGAGGCGATCGAGAGGTTTTCGAAAATCGTGACAGGTTGAAAAATTGAAAAAAAATGTTATAAATTTGGGGGAAGCCATTAAAGACAAAAAAAAGGGCAAATGTTAGAAATATCTAGAAAAAATGAAAAAACACGAAAAAAAATCCATCATGATCTTTCCTAGATATGAACAAAAATTCTGAATGACCTTTACTATATTTTTAGACAATTGAAAATTATAAAGTAGGCATTAAGCAATAATATATCAACAAATAATCTTTCATATCAATACTACTCATATATCAATCCAACAAGGTACAAAAATAGGCATTCACATAATTATATACCAATACCATTTACATTTTAATACATTTCATTTGAAGTTGTGAAGTAGATATAGCTTTGTCGTCATTCCATTGTCACACATATGTCATGTTCGACCACATAAACGAAATGTTAGTAAAAATTGAGTTGCAATGAAATGAAACATACAAATTAAACAAAAATTCGACATGATCTTTACTATATTTTAGACAATATGAAGTTGTATAGTAGACATTTAGCAATAATATGTCAACAAATAACCTTTCATTTGTTTGCATTGAAATCCACCACCCAACTTCTCATGTTGCTCACACCACGACATGGTCTATCATCGCTAATACAAAACAATAAGAGTAAGCATGCATGCAATTTACGTACAAAAATTGCTTGTGTAAATAATTTATAAGAAATTGCTTGTGTAAATAATTTGTAAGAAATTGCTTAAATCAAATCATGGGTAGAGAAAAAATAAGTACATAATATAACTAATGGTATAGAGTACAACTTTTATACTAAAGTTTTTGTAGTTCATGCATGCATACAACAAGTAAGCTTGTCAATATTGATAACATTATCATATTAAAATATACCATAGCAACATAATTTCTGTGTTACAAATATTGCTACTTGAACAAATAGTGCTATTTTGGGTGTCAGTCCAATATTGCTACTAAATATACTTCAACAAATATTGCTATTAAATATAATTGAACAAATATTGCTACTAAATATACCTCAACAAATATTACTAGTAAATATAATTGAACAAATATTGCTACTAAAATATGTTGAAGTAAATATTGCTACTTGACATACTTGAACAAATATTGCTATTTGAATAAATAGTACCATTTTTGATGACATGAGCATTGCAAGAGCATTTTCCAACTAATTAAAACACAAATACATGCATAAACAAGAGATAACCCAAGTACTCAACCAAAATTGACAATACCGAAAAATCGAGCAATCGTTCACGAAAATCAATGGATTTTGCGATATTCGTTAATCGAGCTTGAAATTCGCCATGGCCGCCGATTTTCACTCAAATGTGTGGATTTCGCTTACCGCTCAAATTCGGCTCATGCCGTGGAAAGACGATGCAGCGCTGCCGGATCTAAGTGGACGCTGCTTTCGCTGCCTCGAGATGGGAATTTTCGGATGCAATAAATGGTCATTTAAGTATCACTACTAGTTGCCAAGAGCTACACTTTAGGGCGAGGCCCAGAGGTAGCCTCGCCTGTAGGTTCAAGCCTGTAGGCTAGGTTTTTTTTTGCTTTTCTATTATCTACATTTTGATTAGTTCAAAAACATCTTCAAACTTTGTTTTTCAAAAATATTCACTTCAAGTTCATAAAATTATTAATACTAATTTTAAGGAACATTTGGATAGATTTTTTTCAAATTTTTGAATTTGAACTTGAGTCAGAAACCGAACGAAATTCTTTTCTAAGCCAGCGGTATGAACAAATTTCGCATTTCGAACGATTTTCGATGAAAAGTGAAACCCTGACTAGAACTATAATGTAATAAAAATTAATAACAACACGCACTATCCAATAGCCTCTATCGTGCTAGCCTCCCTTCAATTCATATGGTTGTTCCGATGATGCCATTGTCATAGATAGAGCTACGAGCTTCTCCATATTTGCCGGCCGGCATTATCGTCCAGAATCCTGAAGGTTCATATCAAACTGTCCTGATTTCTTTATTTTGAACGCATGCTTATCTAGCCTCTAATTTTTTTACAAATCTAATTCTCCCGCATACATTTTTATCTAAATTTCGCCAACACGTGTCCATTGTTGTACCCGTGAGAACGGCAACGCGTAGTGCAGGAGCAAATGCCAACCGCGGAGCATGCGGTTGGCGAAGCGAAGCGGCGGCTGGCGTGTAGCCCGCGCCGCAAGCGGCACTGGCGCTAGCCTCACGCTACAACCGGTAGCGCAGGCTCAATCGCCGTGAATGGGCCCTTGCCGCCCTCAGCTCGCGAAAGTTGCCGGGCGCAGTGCTTCGCCTCGCCGCACGGCAGGAGCTTCCGCGCCTCGGACGTAACAGAGGCAAGGAGAGACCAAATTAGCAAATACAGAAGCTAGATTTAAAAAAATAAGTTGATGATCTAGATAAATGATGAATTTACTTTGTTTTTGATTTTTCTCTCTCTCTCCTCACAAACGGTGCGCAGATCAGATCCCGAAAAACATACAAATAAACCCATATAAGAATTTGATAGAGATTTCAGAGAAATTTTACAAGAAACCGTTCATTTCATACCATAATCGGGAAGAACTCTTATAAGGAGATTCTATTTTTCCTTTTGAGGGGAGAGAGAGAGGAGCAGGATTCCAAATCTTGACGAATTTCTGCGTAAAATCGGATTTCAGTGCCTCCAAATCTAGACTACCACTAATAAAAAGTAAAAAATTTGAAATTAATATTGATTTTTGCTTTTTCTGTGAAATTTCGTGTTCTTTGAACTTTAGGGCCGGATTTGGTCCAATAACCCTTAGGAAAGTCATCCTATGAAATTTGTTGAAAAACCAAATTTTGAGATATTTAAAATTTTGGCGTAAATACTGGCGCTTTTTTATAAAATTGTACAAACTTGATAATGCAACAAAATTTTATGTTACTATCTTTAGTAGAGTAGTTTAGATAATACAAATTCAAAATAATTTAACTTCATTTTTTATCCTTAAAAATTCAAAAATGAATGAACATAATTGGGACAAGTTACATTGTGAGAATTTTATAAATTTTCTTAGTGTGATTATGATCTAAAAATTTTGTGCGAGATTAATAATTGCCTCAATACCATTATATAAATTTTTCAAAAAATTTCAATTTTTTGTTTTAAATCAAATCTATGTAAGCATTGAACTTCGTTTGTTATATTATATTTCAAAATCAAAAAGAGAAGAACAAAATGGTATTGTGCCTTGTAAGAATTTTTATAAATTCATTGGAGTATGATAATGATTAAAAATTTATGAGATATTAGCACTTCCTTAGCACTCTTCAAAATTTTCAAAAATTTTAAACTTTTTTTATTGCTAAAGCAAATCTATGTATTAATCATCACGCTTTTATTAGGACGAGCATCGTTTCAATTTTTAAATATTATTTGAAAATGATTATCATGTAAAAATTTTAAATAAATATTAATGTTACGTCAGAACCATTCACAAATTTTTAAAAGTTTTAACGTGGTTTAGATAATTTTTCATTTTGTTCAAGTTTGCCGATGTTTTTACAGTGGCAGTAGTAGTTCGAATTTTTAAAAATTCATGAAGTTTGATCATCATCTGAAAATTTTATGAGAATATTAGAGATGCATCATAACCATGCAGAAAAATTCAAAAGTTTATAACATGATTTGAACTATTTT
>JAYEVK010000154.1:0-130387 GCA_036346275.1 Otatea glauca | reverse complement strand
CGACGACACAGCGATCGTCGAGCGGAGAGACCGAGCCGCAACCTCAGGAGGACGAGCTCGTCGGCACCGAGCATTATATGCTCTTCGGACTGCGGATGCCGGAGAGTTATTTCCTGGCGCTGTTCTTGCACAATGTGAGATCGAGCTAGTCAACCTGGTACCCAATTCCATCCTTCTCCTTTCCATTTTCTCTCATCTGTGCGAGGGGTTCTTGGAGATTCTTCCCACTCCTTCGCTTTTCTTTTGCTTCTACTCCCTCTTTCGTACCACGAAGGACCCCTTGGTCGGGTGTCTCTACTTCCGGTTGCGGACAGGGCTTCCTTGCTCCTTCCCCCAAATCCAAACTCGGGACTCCCTCGGTCCGTGGACGGAGAGGTGGTTCTATCTGAAGAAAGGAGAGGGGCGCTCGCGTACAATGGCGTCCCAGTCAATAGCAAGCGCCAAACCCCCGAGCCTGAGGATTCGGCGGTCGACCAGGAGGCCCTCGCCACCATCCACATCTGTGCGACGCGCGGCTTCACCGGCCAGGCCATCATCCACGACTATCAGCGGAACCGGGTGTTCCCTCTGCGAAAGAGAGTGCACCCATTCTTCGAGATCTGAGGGGATGACGACCTCACCCGGGAAAGTCCCAGCGGTAAGCCTTCTTTTTACTTGATCTCCCTCGAGTTCATCTGAGCTTCTTTTTAATGGTCTCCTCTTTTCCCGTAGCCCCGAAGGAGTCTTGGGTAGCGGCGAGAATGCAGGAGACGTTTGGGAAGACGGCCTTCTCCTACACCACCGCCGACCCCATTCCCAAGAACGTCTTGAGGCGGAGTAGCGAGGTAACACATCCCTTACTAGCACTGAGCTCGTGCCAACTCGAGCTTGCACTGACTTTACTCAATCACGTAGGAGAGCAGGGAGCTTTGGGAGACAGCGAGGCGCATGTTGCCGCTGCCCAAAGCAGGCCAGAGCAAAAGGCGGGTAAGAGGCCCACCCCACACTACAAGAATCAGGGAAAAATTCGTGGGTCAAAAACCCACGAATTTAAGCTAAAACCCACGAATTTAACTTAAATTCGTGAGCAAACCGTCGAATTTAGTTCACGAATTTAACTCGACGAAATTAATTAATTAAATTCGTGGGTACCCACGAATTTAAGTTAAATTCGTGGGTTTCTACTAAGCCCACGAATTTAATTGGGTTTCTGAGTTAAATTCGTGGGTTTAAAAAACCCACGAATTTAATCAGTTAAATTCGTGGGTTTAAAAACTCAATTTAATCGATTAAATTCGTGGGTTTTTAGCTCAATTTAATCGATTAAATTCGTGGGTTTTTAAACCCACGAATTTAATCTAATAAATTAAATGGTTTTTAAACCCACGAATTTACTTATCATTTTACAAAAAAATGTATATATATCCAAATGTATGTATTTATATATATATATGTATCGCACTCAATACATATATGTATATATATCCAAATGTATGTATTTATATATATATATATGTATCGCACTCAATACATATAACAACTAAAGAAGAAAAGAAAAGGCAAAAGAAAATTGAAACTAAAAATTGCTAGCGAAGAATAAATAAGATCATCTATTTTGTTCAAATCTGATCGAATCAGTAACACAAAGACAAACTCCACAATGAAGTTGAAGCGAGCGAATAATTAACAAGCGAGACACCAAACCTATTACGATTACTAAAATCTGAAACCAACCTTTAACTCTTCAAAACGGCTTAAAACTAAGTCTCAAAATGTACAAAATTTGGCATGACCTCTCTTGTAAATAGGACATCCACTCGTGGACAAAAAAACATTTCTGATTATAATATATATCAATCTCTCAAACCAGAAGGAGACATTCTAGCAGATCCTTAGATAATCCAATCACACATCCAACGGCAATTTGTAAACTATGCAATGACGTACAACACATTACAACCGCAATAGATACAATCTACATTCCATTACAATAAGTCCATCACAATAAGTCGATCACAATGTATCCATCACAACAAGTTATAAAGTACAACAGTTATAATATATATATCAATCAAGCATCAAAGTAATACTCTCTAGTATTAACATAAATTAATCATCTAGTTCAAGGTCAAGATTACAACTAAAATTATTTAATTCAACTTCCAAAGACCTAATTGCATCACCGAGTATTCAAAGATAATAAGCAAAGTGAAAATAGTTCAAAGAAGCTAGGCCACTTCGATTATGCGAGATGGACCGCATCATCCAGGACACCTTTATGTTTTGCATCGACCAATGACCTTTTCCCGAACTTGGATGTTTGGGTGTGAATACCTCACCACGCACATGATCTTGTTGTGTTCTCCCTCCGCAAGCTTTTAGGTGGGAGCTTTCAACGTGCTTGTAGAAAACTTTTTCATCAGGATTTGATTAAATCCAAAGTCGATGAGTTTGCACAAGATCACACGGCAAACATTCAATCGTAGCTCTGCCGTAGCAAATGAAGCTTGAGAAAAAACAACGAAAGTCAAAATTAGGGGAAATATGTAATAACAGAGCATAGTTGATAGTCAAAAATGCCGCCATGCGATATGAGAACAAGTAATGTTCGATAAACTAACAGAACATCTCCTCAACAAAGGAATAGAACTAACAATGTGAACCTAAACGGTGAACATATATGCCAAATCTGGTGATCACCAAGAATCCTTTGTTGATTACATATAAAATGTTCAGCTCTAAAGCTCAAGAAATTGCTTATGGATCTATTAACTAACTACAGGTGGCACTAAATATAATTATACCATCCAAAGTATGGTAGCTTGAGAGATATACTACTAATGCTGATTGCACAATAATATATGCACTGAAGCAATTTGTAAGCCCCATCCTCCTCAATCTTTGAAAAGCCTTAGTTTAGAGTTCCTATGCTAATGCAAGAAAGACCCATCGACATCACTTTACGACAAACCATCCTCCCATCCTGTAACCACATGAGGAATATCAAAAGTTAGGTTAGAAATACTACCTCACATCATAGTACCATTTACTTACGCAGAACTTTTCATGCGGCCGGCGAGGCGGCGAGCACCTCATCGGAGGGAGGCGGCGGATGATGAGCGTGGCGGAGCCAATCGGGAAGCCGCTCGGGTGGGAAGGCGAATCGGAGGAGGGAGGCGATCCAGGCGCAAATGGCAGGAGTGGCCCTGGAAGAGAACCGGCGAGGAGGTCGGCGAAGGCTTCGCGTCGTCGGCGAGGTCGATGAAGGACAAGTGGGGAGGCGACGAAATGCGGAAGAGGAGCGAGGGAGCGCGTCGGCGAAGAAGCGCGGGTGGTCGCCGGCGTGGCGGCGGAGAAGTCGCCACCGACGAGACCGCCGCCGCCGCCTTGGCGTGGGCCTTGCGAGACGCGTCGCCGCGAGGCGGCCGCGTCGGTCTCGGTGGCATCTCACGGCGTAGAGGAGGAGGTTTGGGCGAAGCGGCGGCGTAGTAGTTTTGAGGATTTGGAAGCGGCGGGGCGGGAGTGCGGGCGAGCGGCGGCGCGTGGGCGAGAAACGGCGGCGTACCGGTGCGTGGAGTGCGTCTTGAGTGCGGGCGAAGGGATTTTTGCCTCTATTAAATTCGTGGGGATGGCGGGCCATTTATTTAAAAGTTTAAATCGTGGGTAATTGGTGGCCCACAATTTAAATTTTTAAATTGTGGGTAATTTTAACTCACGAATTTAAATTTTTAAATTCGTGGGTAATTGATGGCCCACAATTTAAATGATTAAATTCGTGGGTGTTATTTGAGCCACAATTTAAATAAATAAATTCGTGGGTTTCATTTTGGCCAAATTTAATTAAAAACGTGGGTTTTATAGAAACCGACGAATTTAAATAAATAAATTCGTGGGTATTTTGTGGGCCCACGAATTTAAAAAAACCCACGAATTTTTCTCTGTTTCTTGTAGTGCCAGATGCCTTGAGAAACATCAGCGCCCCCAAGAAGCCACACGTTGAGTGGGCTGATCGCGTGGTGGTAAGTCGAACCTTAACGAGCCCGGGAATGCTCGAGCTCGAGCTTAATTTCTTTCGTCTTTTTTTGACCTCCTTCTCGTCTCCTTGTAGCAACAAAGTGCAGCAAGCGCTGCGCGGCTCCCTTGCTCGCCACCGGGGTAGCAGCCCTCGACGGAGAATGCCAGGGTGGTCAGCGCGGGGAGCCCAGAGCCCGTGCGTGCTCCGAGGTCTCAGCTGCGGGGCGTCTAGGGATGGAATGCTTCCCCCGGCGCAACGGGAACGAGACGTCAAGACGCTCCTCCCCCTCCTAGGAGACAGAGGCTCATCACACAGGTATGTGCGAACCTTGGTTGTAGTGTAGATTTTCCCTTTCTTTCGCTTAGTGATTTCCCTCATCGCAGACCTCGAGCACCCGACGAGTAGTGACTAGGATTGTTGTCTAGGGCGAGTCCGAGGACGAGGACGAGGACGCGGATGATTTCATCCTGCTCCACCGGGCGCGCTCGCAGCAAGCCCAGGCCATCGTGGTGCCTTCGGGGGGCAGCTTGGTCGGTGACCCTAACCAAAGGCCCACCGGACCAAGCATCGACCTGGAAGGGGCCGCCGTGGGGGTTGAAACCTTGGATGTCCTGATCATCGAAGTTGGGACCATCGAGGCCGATAGAGTCGGGCTCGAGGTCGGGCCTACCTCAACCAGCGAGGTTGAAGTTCCTGTGGAAGCGCAAGGTACATCGAAACTCCCAAGCCTCCACTTGTTGTTTCTTGTTCTTGTAACTTAGTTTCTTTTTGCTGCTCTCTTCAAGAGTCTCGGTCCTGCCCGAGCTACCACCTACCTCAGTCGGGATAGCCCAGGTCGAGGCTTTGGCTGGTGGGACCAACTCAACGTCGGAGGGGACCAAAGTGGCCACCACGTTCCCAACCGGGGATTCTGCCGAGTCCGAGATGGTGGTCGTACCGGGCGTACGGCTCGTCGGACCTCACCGCCAGAGGTTCGAGGAATGGCTTGATCAGGTAAGTCATGCTTGAAACCGTCTGCCCTCTTATCTGTTGTTGTAATCCCTTTTGGTTTCCGCAGGCACTGGGTCTGATCGCCCAGGGGCTCCAAAGCTTGTGCAGGCATTCCACCGAGCTTCAAGTGGTCTTCGACTGGGTGGGGGAGTGGGACACGTACGTCCTCCAGCTCGAGGAGAACCTGATGATGGAGCGGGAGGAGGTGGGGCGACTAACCGCGGCCCACTCCTCCGAGCTCTCGTAGGCCATCAACGACGAGCATGAGAGGTCGAACGAGGCCCTCCAAGCCCACCACGCACACGGAGGCAGAGACGCTTCTCAAGCAGATTGTGGAGCTCTCTGCTGCTCCGACGAAGGCCTCCGTCGAGCTCGAGGTGAAGGTGGCTAAGCTCGAGGAGAAGCTGGGGCGAGTAACCCGGACAGGAAAGAGCGCCTTGGCCCAGCTCCAAGATGAGCGCAACTACGCTGCCAGCTTCGCAGCCGAGGCGCATTGACTACAAGGCGAGCAGTCGGTGTTGAGGGCGAGGGTCGCCGAGCTCGAGCAGGAGAAGCTCGCCCGCAACATGGCTAACCTGTAGGTAGGAGAGTAGATAGGAAGTGGGACAAGAGCAACTTGTACCCACTTGTAAGTGTAAATTTGCAAAAAGAAATAAAGTTCCTTTTTAATGTTAATGTTTGAAATTGGATGAAGAGACTTAGCTTGTTAGTATCCCCTCGCTTAGCCCCCACTGTGGTCGAGTCCAAGCAATGCCGGCCTCGAGCACAGGAGATATACCTTGAGTTCTTGAGCCGTTGAGACCTGTGGGGTTGGATAATACCTTCGTCCTGAACAAAGAACTTAAGACAAAGTCATGAATTCGTCTTGGCGAGGACAAGCAACTCTAATCTGAGTCGAGCTAGCAGTAGGCTCTCCTTGAGCTCGGGGAACTCTTTGAGGGCGGTCTCTGGTTCAAGTCCTGCTACAGGGGAGTAGTCATGATGCGATGAGAATCGGCTTACTACTGACATGACCCCTTGAAGTGAACTCTGAGACTCCAACACTCAGGTCGAGGCTCAGGAGATGCAAAATAAAAAGAACTTAAGCATCTCGAGGACAGGAACACTTGGGCATGGTCTCTAGTCCAAGCCCTGCTACAGGGGGGAAGTCGTGATGCGATAAGAATCGGCTTACTATTGACATGACCCCCTGGAGGTGAACCTCGAGATCACGACACGAGGTCGACGCACTCGACATGCAAAGAAACATGTAAATAGCCATAATCATAGACAATAAAGAAGAGCTTTTTATTGCAAATCAAGGTAAGAATGTGTCACATAAAATTTTCGGAGTCGGTCTATGTTCCATGAGTTCGCGAGCTCTTTGCCATTAGGCATCGCCAGCCGGTAAGCCTCGCGCGATCAACTGAAACGATGCTATAGGGGCCTCCCACATTGGGGATAACTTGTTTGTGTTGGCCTGGTCCTGAATTCGTCTTAGGACCAGATCCCCAATGCGGAGCCCCCTAGGTCGTATCGATCGAGACGCATGCCTGCAAAGTGCTTGCAGGTAATGCGCCGATCGTAGAAGCGCACGACATCTTAATTCTTCTGCCAGGGCGAGGTCGAGAGACCGTTCTTGCTTAAAGTCGACTTGGTCGACCAAGCTGACCCTAGCAGAGCCCAGTGTGACCTCAAAAGTCAAGACGGCTTCAGCACCAAAGACGAGCTAGAAAGGGGTTGCCCCTGTTGCTCGGTTGGTCATGGTGCGTACGGACCAAAGGACGATGGGAAGCTCATCCACCCAGGCCCGGCCAAGTCATTCGAGCTCGTCGAAGACTCTCTTCTTGACGTCCGGGATGATCTGTCCATTGGCGCGCTCGATCGCTCCATTGCTCTAGGGGTGACTTACTAATGCGTAGCAGACCTTGGTGCCCATGTCTTCGCAGTACTCCTGAAATAGTTTGCTGGTGAACTGCGATCCATTGTCAGTGATAATCCTACATTGAACCCTGTACCTTGTGACCACGAGCAAGTGAAAAAACTTCACAGTTGCCCGGGCGGTGATGGCCGAAACCGAATCGGCCTCGACCCACTTGGTGAAGGTGTCAATGGCGACGAATAAGAATTTCTCCCCCCCCCCTCCGATTGCCTGTGCGAAAGGACCGAGGATATCGAGGCCCCAAGTCGAGAACGGCCAAGCGAGGGGGATGGTCTGGAGGGCATAAGCCGGTTGGTGCATCTTTCGAGCATGGGAACGGCAAGCTCGACAGGAGCGGACAATGTCCCGAGCATCCTGAAGCACCGTCGGCCAGTAGAATCCCATCCGGAACGCCTTCCAGACCATTGTCCTGAAAGAAGAATAAGCACCGCAGAGGCCCGACTGGATATCATTGAGCTTGTGTTTACCTTCCTCTGGGGTGACGCATTTCATCAAAACGCCCAAGGTACCTCGACGATATAGCTGTCCGTCTATGAGCTTGTACGAGCTTGCCCGGCGCCTGACTCTTCTGCTTTCGGCTGAGTCAGCTGGGAGCTCTCCATGGTCGAGGAACTTGACAATCAAGTCCAATGAGGGAACACTCTTGAGGAGGGCGACCGAGTCCTTTTGGTCGGCAATTGAGGGTGTAGACAGAGTTTCGAGGATGACATTCGACAGAATCTTATCTCCAGATCAAGGATTCAAATTTCGTTTTTGGATAAAATATCGCCCCAGACCGAAATTCGAAATTTCGGCGAAATTCGGGTATTTCAGAAAATTCTCGTTTGAAATTCAAAAACAAAAATTCAAATCCGGTTCATTTCCTACCGAGAAAAAAGAAATTTCGGTAAAAAATACCAAAATTTCGGGTCACCCGAAATTTCGGTATTTTTCTACCGGCTGAAAAATAGGTCAAACAATGACGAAAACTTTTGAAATTTTTTTAGAGGTTCCTGATGCATCAATTATGTTCCCATAGAAATTTCAGATTATTATCTTATTTGAGGAATTTTTAAAAATTCAAACATTGGTACTGTCCTGATAAAACGCTGACCGGCAATTTTGAACCGAATGAAAAATGGGACAAAACATGTTATACAATTTTGAAATTTTTTGTGCATGGTTATGATGCATCACTAATATTAAATTTTCAGATGATGATAAAGCTTCATGAAGTTTTAAAAATTCGAACAGTTCTACTGTCCTGTTAGAAGGCTTACCGGCAAACTTGAACAAAATGAAAAATGGTCCGAACCACGTTAGAAAATTTTGAAAAGTTTTTTGAATGGTCTTGATGTAACATTAATATTTCCATAAAATTTTTAGGTGTTGTTTAAGCTCAAGGAATTTTTAAAAATTTAGACAGCGGTGAAGTCCGGATGGAAAATGGTTGAAAGTACGTTAGAAAATTTTGAAATTTTTATTGGATGGTCGTGATGCATCATTAACCTTGCCTTAAATTTTTTAGATGTTAATCAATTTATGAAGTTTGAAATTTCGGCAGCATTTCAACTGAAATTCGGAGATTGGGAGTCACAATTGGAAACAATCAATGTATATTTGCATGACAATTAATAGGCATGAAATAAAATCGATACATATGAAAGTTCATCACAATAAAATGAATGTATATTTGCATCACGTACCTACGAGTAGTAATATGCCTGTGGTGCAAACTCCACCTCCGCGTTATCGACAATGACCTCGTGATATCTCCTCTCATGTTGTTGCTTGTATTCTTCCCAGGTCATGTCCCGCGGTAACCAGGCAGACTTCCAATGTTCGTAATAAGTCATCGAGGCGCTATAATTCTCTGACTGGTGAAGGTACTTGACACTGACAGATGAGTGTCATGCGTACAGATCGACGTATGGATCAGTGTAGTCAAATGGCCAAGAGATGCTTGATCTATCATAACTTTGTCTGTAACCGTACCCGCTATGCTCAGTTGGGAAGCCCAAATGGCTAGAAGACTCGCTGCTACACCATGAGCCTGCACCATCCTGTGGTTGTGCTGCTTGGTGCCCACCCCCACCACTTGACGTGCCCTTCCCCGTACGGTGGGTCTGCCTCTGGGAGCCCCTTCTTGGGGCGGTACCCCCTGTTGCGATCGTGCCGGCGATTGCGGCTGTGAACGGGGCTGGAGGGAGTAACGACCAACTTTCGTCCCGTCATTGCCAGGAGAGTTTGTCGTTGTTGCTGAGCTACTACTATGGCATTGCACATTATGAGAAGGAGTTTCCATTTCATCGTCACTGCCGACATCAGGGTCATCATCACTTTTGTTCCTTTTTCCTTAGCTCGTTGGCTGTCCGATAACTTCTGCAACCCGCCTAAAGCTCCTGCTAGGCTGTCATCATCATCGGTGTCGGTAGCACGCTTTCTCTTCCCTGTGTGCGTGTCACCGACCGTCCACTCGGCCCTATCTGGGAGGCTTTTCCCACCTGTGGCCAATTAGAAGTAAGATTAACACTATTGTGAGGTTTCCACGTACATGGTTAACAAGTGGAATGGAAAACATTGTTTACCTATTGCCTTGCTCATTTCTTCTGGTGAGATGGAGTCAACCACGAATCTTGCTGGGAAGGGTGGGTCGTACCCACTATCCTCATCGAGTAGAGGCTCCCCACTAGACCTAGACGAGTCAAACCACTCTGCAATTGGGTCACAGCCAGGATGATCGCACCCTCGATGAGGCGATCCAGTGGGTCTTTGTCGTGGGGCTGGCGGGTGGATTCATAGTCCCGCAGGCGAAGTCGCAGGTTGTAGTGCACAAACACGAGCTGTTGGAGCTTTGCATAACTTAAACAGTTTCGTAGCTGTGTGTGCACCAAGGCAAATGTGCTCCAATTGTGCTTGCAACCACTCGATGATGCACACTGGGACACCAACCGCAAGGTGAACTTTTGCAACACTGGCGTCTCATTCCTGAACGCCATCCACCATTGAGATGCGGACAATATGACGGAAAAAAGTCAGTCAGTGCTAAACAACAACGTACCAACCAACTTGAAATTACGTACTTACATTTCGTCATTTGGTTATCGATGGAGCTAGACTGTGCAAGCTGTGTGGCAAATCGTCCCCGTCTAAGACGGTATGTGTCAGCTTCCCGTAGAGCCTTCACCGCGGTACCGTCGTCATCAGCTATAATTCCTAGTGCAGTAGAGAGCGCTCCCATGTACTGAGGAGTGCTGCATATATTGTATGAGAACTGAGACTTTGGGTCCAGAACAGAGGCTGCAATGGCAAACATTACATAGTTAGCATAATAGATGCGAACATTGCATAGTTAGCATAACAGAACTGAACATATTGATTTCACTTACCTGCTTGCACGAATGTGGTTTCCCTTATTTGGGCAAATCTCTTTTCCAAGACTTCCAGGAATATCCTGTACTGTTCTCCGTGCTTCCAGATGCGATTGTTGTACTCATTCCGTACAATTGCGTACTGCATCATTACACCACTGATCGTTGGTAACTTGTCTTGATCCACGAACCTCAACAACTTGTACAAGGGTTCTACAGCCCCGACGATCGACTGCACCCACTCCCAAAACTCCCTGGCCATGAGGTGGTCATATGCGTACTTGCCCTCCGTCATTTCAGCCCACCTGCTACCTGTTCAATCTGAATGTGACATCCACCGCTGGAACTTCTCCCTTCTTTTGTGGAAGCTATTAAGGAAAACAAAAGTCGTTCCAAACCTAGTGGCATTTGGCCTCACCAACTCTCCACCAATATGTTGCTTCATCTACGCATGCAGATTCTTGTGGTTGTATAAGAATCTGCAAATTCTCTTGGCCTCTCCTACAATCTATTTGATATGTGGGACGTCACACACGTCTTTCGGCATAAGATTTATAGTGTGAGCTCGACTATGGGTCTGTGAACCAAGATCAATGATTGAGGATGTATTAAAACCAGTGTGTTGTGAACATATAAAAAAATTTATTTGTCAATCCTAAAACACACCTGCAGCCATAGCTTAGTGGTAAAGGTGAACTCTATCAAACAGGAGGTTTGGAGTTCAAATCTTGACTATGGTATTTCCTTTGCAACTTTTTTTTGCATAGTTCCGAGCATGCTAAAATTATGAAATTTTTTTTGGAGAGTCGGAAAGCATTGATGATGTTCCCATAGAATTTTGAAATCATGATCAACCATAACAAAATCCCAAAAAATGTGGAAGTGTTACTTCAGAGCAGCTTTTTTTTGCATAGTTTCAAGCATGCAAAAAATATAAAACAATTTGTACATAATTGGAAATCATCAATGATGTTCTCATAAAATTTTGAGATCATGATCAACCATAAAAAATTCCACAAAAATTGTGAATGTCGTACTTCACAGTTTTCAGACTTCAGAGCGTGTGCTTGTACCGTATCAATTTTTGATTGAGCAATCAAAACAGGTTCAAAATTTTTGAAACTTTTATAAAGCATTATGAGGGAATTATTAAGCTTTCATAAAAAATTAAGGTCATGATCAAACATGAAAAAAATTATAAAACTCTGTCACGATTACTGCCTGGTTTATCCTAATTCTATTTTTTATTTTTAAAACATAACAAATGAAGTTAAAATATTTTAATAAATTTTCTGTATGATCCTACATATCTTATGATGGTACCATAATTTTTTAATAGCATGGAAAAGCTTCCTAAAATTTATAAAAACCGACAGTGTTTCTGCCGAAATTTTAAAATATCTCAAAAATTAACTTTTTTGACAAATTATCATTGAAGATCACTTTCTTGTAGGTTATTGATGTCATTCTGGTCAAATCCGGCCAAAAAATAGCAAAATCCGGTTCATTATTATGAAATTTCCCCGAAAAAACCAAAATTACTATAGCATTTTCAAAGTTTTTCAATTTTTTTATTCGACCGGTACTCTGAATCTAGGGGGGCCCGAAATTTCAACGAAATTTCGCCGAATTTCGACAAAATTTGGATCCTTGCTCCAGATGACCCTAGTTTGGACAAGAGGTCGGCACTAGAATTGTCCTTCCTGGGCACGTGCCTGATTTCCAGGTTCCGGAACCACCCCTCCATCTTGCGCACCTCGGTGAGATACTTGGCCATCGAGGGCTCCGAGCACTGGTAATATTTGTTGTACTGATTGATGACAAGTTGGGAGTCGCCCTTCACGACCAGCCGACGTATGCCCAGTGATTTACAGGCTCGGAGGCCATCCAAGAGGGCCTTATACTCTGCCACATTGTTAGTTGCGGGAAAGCCGAAGCGAATCACATACCTCAATCTGTCTCCCTAGGGGTGATAATGAGAATACCAGCCCCCGAGCATTCAAACGACCTGGAACCATCGATGAACATAATCCACAGCTCCTCTTCTTTGTCCTCAGGTTCGGGGGTCGGTTACAATGTCTGCTCGACCACGAAATCAGCGAGCGCTTGCGACTTGATGGCGGTGCGTGCAACGAACCGAACGTCGAATTCTCCCAACTCCATGGCCCACTTGGCGATACGACCTCCGGCCTCTGGGTTCCTCAGGATCTCACCGAGCGAAAACCCGCTCGAGACAACCACCGTGTGCGCCTGGAAGTAATGCCGGAGCTTATGTGAGGCCATAAAGAGAGCGTAGAGCAAAGCTTCTGAACTTAGGGATAGCGCTCCTTCGGTCCATGAAGCACTTCACTGACATAGTAGATTGGCTGCTGTTGACCATCTCGTTCGGCCACCAGGACAGCACTGACGGCCTGGGTCGCAGCCGCTAGGTAAAGCAACAGCGTTTTGCCCTGCTGCGGGGTCGTGAGCAGAGGTGGACTCGAGAGATATGCCTTCAGCTCATCAAAAGACCACTGAGCTTCAGGTGTCCATTCGAAGTCCCCGTGCTTGTGCAGTGTCTTGAAGAAAGGTAATCCGCGCTCACCGAGACTCGAGATGAACCAGCTGAGGGTGGCCATGCGTCCGATGAGGCATTGGACCTGCCTTGTCGAGGTCGGGGAAGCCATCTTCTCGATTGCCTCGATCTTCTCCGGGTTCGGGCCCACTCCTGAGCCTCCGATCATATAGCCAAGCACCTTGCCAGAGGCCGCACTGAACACACACTTCTCGGGGTTGAGTTTGATCCCATGCTTGTTCAGGTTGGTGAAGGTCTCCGCAAGGTCGTTAACATGGTCATCCTCGGAGGAACTCTTGACGATGACGTCGTCGACAAAAACTTCGAGGTTCTGGCCGATCCGAGGGTCGAAGGTCTTGAACATCAGCCGCTGGAACATTGTGCCAGTGTTACGTAGACCGAATGACATGGTCGTGTAGCAGAATGTCCCGAACAGCATGATGAAGGCCGTTTTGTCCTCATCATCAACTGCGAGCTTGATCTGATGGTAGCCGGAGTAGGTTTCAAGGAAGCTCAGTATCTTGGCATTGGTGGTGGAGTCCACGATCTGGTCTATGCGTGGAAGAGGGAAGTTATCATTCGGACATGCCGAATTCAAACCCGTGTGGTCGACGCACATCCTCCATTTTCCGCCTTTTTTTGCACAATCACTGAGTTGGCCAGCCACTCGGAGTAATCAATCTCGCAAATGAAGCCAGCCTTCAGGAGCTTGTCGAGGTTCTCCCTTATTATCGCCATTTTCTCGGGAGAGAAACGGCGTAGCTTTTGGTGTACAGGATGGCAATCAGGCTTTACTTGTAATTTGTGCTCGATCACCTCCCTTGGGACTCTAGGTTTATCTGTCGTCTCCCAAGGAAATATGTTCTTATTGGCGCGGAGGAAGGTGACGAGCTCGAGTTCCTATTTCGAGTTGAGCTTGGCCGCGATGTGAACGCACTTGCTTGGGGTGCCCTCTTCAAGCTGCACGGCCTTCGTTGGACCATTGGGTTGAATCATCGCCTTCTGGCGGGCGCTCTTCGAGGTTACTTCAGGGCCCTGCTGGGGCAACATACCGGCGAGCACCAAAGCTTTTTCCTCACAGCCGTGCGCCGCCTTGAGATCGCCGTGGACGGTTCTGACACCATTAGGCCCTGGGAGCTTCATGCAGCGGTGGCCGTAGTTGTTTGCCACCATGAACTTGATCAATGCCGGCCACCCGAGGATGGCATTGTAGGGGAGATCTCCATCGACCACTTCAAAAGTAACTAGTTCGGTGCGGAAATTCGTGGAGTCGTCAAAGGTGATGGGCAGAACCACTTGCCCGAGCGGAGTGGTTGAGCTCCCTGGCACAATGCCGAAGAAGGGAACTGCTATACTCCTGATCTTAAATCGGGGAATCTGCATTCGGTCTAGCGTGCTTGCCAAGAGCAAGTTGAGGGAGCTACCCCCATCGACCATGACTCGCCCAACCAAAGTATTACTTATGGTCGGGGCCACGACCAGGGCAGTCTTGAGGTCTTTGGACATTCCTGGGGGAGCATCATCCTAGGAGAAAGTAATTAGAGTGCCAGCCCACTTGTAGGGCTGATCAATGGGCTTCCCGGCAGAGGCTTGATACACGGTATGTGTGGCAGCCTTAAGCTCACGCCGTGATTGATATGCCGACGAACCGCCAAAGATCATGTCAACATGGCGGTCGCCCTACTGAAACTCTAGGTCGAGGTCTTCAAGGTCCTCGCCGGCGTTGACCTTGTCGAGTTGATCGTCCTCCTTCGAGTGTGGGCATCTCTCCACGTCCATCATAGAAGGCGTCCAACTTGTTCTGCCAAGTCCTGCAGTTTCGTAGGTCATGACCGTGGGCCCTATGGAACAGGCAGAACTTGTCAGAGTTATACATGGGTCTCACTTCATCGCCCTGTGGGCGGGCGTCACCCCGCTGGGGCCCAGCCCGACACTGTCCCTGCTGCGGTCGGCGTTGGGTTTGCTAAGGTCATGGTCGACCTCGTTGAGGTCGAGTCGCCTCTTGGTCAAGTTGTGGTTCCCCCTGGTCGGGACGTCACACTTCCATTACCTCGCGCTTGTTGTTCATCATAGCGACCATGCGCAGCCAGCTGTCGCCGTTACCGCGGTCTCTATTTCGCTTTTTGGCGTGCAAATCCGAGCCGTCACCCTTGGTGTTGGATGGCCCGGCCTCACCAAAGTTGAGGCCAAGCTTACCCTGGTCGTAGTCACGTTTCTAGCGCACATCATCGTCCGTGTCCACATATCATTCTACCATCCGGAACAGCTTGTTGATGTCGAGCCTTGCCGTGATCTCCAGGTCCTCGGTGAGGCGTCGGTCACGGACACTGAACTTGAAGGCCTTGATGACAGCCTCGTTGGAGACGCTCGGAATCGAGTTCCTCGTGCGGATAAATCGATGCACGAAGTCGCGAAGGGCCTCATTCTTACCCTGGATGATTCGATCCAGATCCTTCTCCCATCCAGGGCGTTCGTAACAGCTCTGGAAGTTTGAACGAAGCACGTTCTATACCTGGCGCCATGATCGAAAAGAGCCAGGCGCCTAGTTGAAAAGCTAGGTGCGCGCCGCGCTGTCCAGGACGGTTGGGAGGTAATTGGCCATCACGGCCTCATCCCCTCTAGCCGCTAAAATCGCAGTTGAGTAGATCGAGAGGAACTCATCGGGGTTCTTGGTCCCGTGAAATCGCTCGATCGCGGCGGGTTTAAACCGGGCCGGCCATTGCACCTGACGGAGGCCGACGAAATATCTTTGAGCAATCAGAGGCGGCCGCAGCGCCACACCGAGCATGGCGATCGCCGTTTCTTTGCCGCAGTCACGGTCGTCGTGGCGATCATACCCAGGTCGGTGATGCACCCCACGCCGACCGTGGCGATAGGCGTGGGCGTCATTGGCATGATAGCGCAGGCGGCTGTGGACGTTATGACATCTAGGCGGGATGTCCAGAGAAAGGCTTCCAGATCTGCGGCTGCTCGAAGAGGCGCTGCTGCCACTCTGCCAATGCCGAGCACACCCACGGGATATGCTGTGGATCCGGTGACGTGGAGGCGACAGGGACGGACTCCGGGCTCGTTGGTGTGGGGACGACTGGTGAGAGCATCGGTTCCCGCACGAGGAGTCATCATCGCTTGCCAAAGAGCGAGACTGAGGGCACCGGTTTCGCCTTAGCCATGGAGGCGCGACCTCGTCGGCAACCCTGTCGAGCTTTTTGATGAGAGCCCAACCGAAGAGAGCCGAGCTCGCCCGGGTAGGATCGGCCATAACCCGGGCAATAGCTCGCAGGCGCTCCCGGTTGGTGAAGGCGCCTAGGCAGGCAGGGTTAAGCTGCCCAGACGAAGTGCAGATCTCCCCATGCTACTCCCATCGGAGAGTAGTGATAGCCTGGCCGATAGCGGCCTGAGCCAACCGACGCACCTCCTCCGGGGTGTTCAGGTCACAATCCTCCACTCCCTCGCTCACCCCACGGTTGTCAGCCATGAAGACAAGGCGTTCGTGCAGCGGTGGAGACGGTGAGAACATAGAGGTGGAGCTCCTGCGCTCGGGAACCGCCTCCGAGTCTGAGCTCGATAAAGGCGACATGTTGCTGTTGAAGCCGAAGGTGTCGGTGACGTTGAAACAATGAAGTTCTTCCGAGCGAACGAAACTTTTGTGCCCCACGGTGGGTGCCAGCTGTCGATGATCGGGATTGCCTGACCGCAAGAGGAAGGAGGGTATGATGTAAGATTGGAACCCGAGATCATGCTCGCCAGGGGGAGGAAACCTGATCGTTGCTAAGGATGAGAATAGGAGAGCGGTTGACGCAAAGAATTATACTGGTTCGAGTCCCCAGCACGGTTAACAGCTCTACTCTAGTCTTGCCCAGAGGCGTAAGGTACACGATGATGTAATGTGGTCGAATACAAGGGTGCTCGAGCTGAGGTCGAGCACTGGTTCTCTGTGTTGTGTTGCTTCTGTCTCCCTTGTTGTCCTGCTTTGTCCCACGCAGGGGAACATTTTATACCTCTAATACAGACCGTTGCAAGAAATGGCTTCATTCGAAAAACTCGGGAGCGTGGTTGAAGGACCGAGATGGCGAACAGAGGGGGGGGTGAATGGTCGCAAATAAAAATTCCCCCAAAATACTCCAACAAAAACCTCGACAAGATCGCTCAAAGAAAATTGTGAAAAACCCGAAAAACTAGACAACTATGTGTACCCCAAGCTTGCATGGATAAGTACCATAAAATATGTGAGGATTTTTGAGTCACAATCCTGGTTGTCTAGTGTCTAAGATAAAGAGGAATCAATTCAAACTCTTGCTTTTAGAAAGGACATCAATTCAAATCACAAAAGTCAGTTTCAGAAAAGCAAAAGCAGAATTTCCAGAACTTGTCCTCAATTTGCACAGGAGGTTGGTGGGTTTCTGCAGCTCACAAAATTCTTAGAATTTTTCTCCCTATGAGCATCAGAGTCGTGAAGAACTCCACCAAAATTCTCCTCAAAAAGCCTTACATAAAAAACAGGAAATATCTAAGAACACAGTATGCTCAAGAACTTCGAGCAGAAAGTTTTGGGCTCGGTTTTCACCTCATGGCGCCCAAACGGTGCAACAAGTGAACTCCACAATTTTTCTGTAGGTGTATATCAGAGTCCCGCACCTCCTCCAATAAGAATCACTCAAAAAGGAGTTTTCTAGATTTTTACAAAAATCAAACACTGACTGCTGCGCGAAGAACAAGTTCTGAACAAAGTTGGAACTTGAAAGAAAAGATGTTCTATACTCAATCCAAGAGTGCAAAAGAGATGTAAAACCATATGAACACACTCAAAACATCCAAGATCAGCAGCATTTATAAGGAGGGGAGGCAAATCCAAATTACTTGAAAGTAAATTGCGGGAATGTAATTGCGGGAAAGTAAATGCTGAATTTAAATTGCGTAAAGTAAAGACATAATGTAAATGCGCAAAATAAATTCAGAGGTGGATGGATAAAACTTTCATTTCTGGAAGGGGAGGTTACAAAGCCTCACATTCATGTGGACAAAGCTCAAATGAGCATCAAAAACCTCAACACCTTCAAGGGAAGGAGGCTACCCCTCCACCCCTATTTATACTACTCTTGGGCCACCTACCACCCTTGGATGAGTCCCTCAACCCTAGAGCACTCATCTAAGGGCTAGGATTAACCCACACACACAGCCATGCAAGGGCTAACCCAAAACCCACACACATACCGGGTTTTCTTGCACGGTTTTCAAAGCATCCTACCTAGACCCGCTAACCTATCAACTAGACCTCAATCCAACGGCCCTCATTGATCCACGCGGCATCTAGCTAGCATCAACTCCTTTCCTTGTCTTCTTGACTTGCCGGACTCCGTCTCCGATCATCTTCCAATGATCTCCCAACCGTGCGGACCTCCGACGCTCTCGCCTAGTCCGGTCATCCTTCGCCTCACCATGACCTTGCACCGTCGCCTCGCAACCATCAAAGACAAGGAAACTCCTCACATAGCAATGCCCACAAAGATGTGCAATAAACCATCCAACTCATCACTACCGCGTCCATACGACCTGTCGCCCACCTCTGGCAAAGACAACTCAAATTGCTTTATTTTGAAAATCAATCCAAATCAAACTCAAACTTGAGCACACCTTGCTCAAATAAAGTCAAATACTCATCACAAACATGGATGGACCTCCACATGGTTCTTCAGTGGTGATAAACTCGGATCTAGGGTGTAGTAAAGTCGGGTGGTAACTACCCCGAAAATGTAGTCTCTCTGTTTGTCTTACTCCGTCTTTAAAGCCCTTTACTTGACTTAGTAACTGCCTGCTTCTTTAAAAGTGGCCCAACCCGACCTTGCTAGCTCGAGTTGGGCCTTCATTCTCCTGCTCTAGCTCGAGCTCGCTGGTCAAGAGCTCGAGCTCGGGAAGCGCATGCTCGAGCTCGTTTGGCCCCGGGCTCGAGCTCGGGGATGCGTGCTTGAACTCGTGCGAACACCCCTCGAGCTTGAGGGGTGCTTACTTGCACAGAGGTTGTTGATCCCCGACAAATTCGCATACAAATCAAATCTCTAATCATCCTTTAATTTATCCCTAATTCACATATTTTTGGATCGTTCTTTGGGTGGATTTGTTCTTTAATTTTTACGTTGGAGTTCGTATGAAAATCTATTTTTTATGTTATTTATTGTTGTTTCAAATTTTATTTTGGTTTACTTTCAAATTCATATGGAAATCGAATTGCTAATTTTTTTATTTTTTATTCTAAATTTTAGTTAATTTGGTTTGTACTTGACAAAGACTCACTCTGTCAAAAAATATAGTGTATATTTATAATAGTCTTGTTCATAAATATAGGTTGTATTTCATATTCCAACAAAAATTAGTGTGATCTTACCTCTACACCCCTAATAAATATCTAGCTTTACTTTATATCCTCTATATGCATGCATTGTATAGTTTTTTAAAAAAATTGAAAGACCATGTGGAGGTTTATCCATATTTGTGATGAGTTATTGACTGTGTTTGAACTAGGTTTGTTCTGGTTTGAGTTTGATTTGAATTTGATTTTAAATTGAAGTAATTTGAGTGCAGTCTGGGCTCAAGCGGCACTACCGGCCTGTCATGGCGATATTTTCAGCCGAGCGGCACTACCGGCTCAGGGGAGCTATAGTCTTTTTCCAGAGAGAGGGTTTTCTCTGAGTTGTGCTGGCCAGGTGACACTACCGGCCGGGTGTAGGTGGTAGTGCTGACGTCATGAGCGTATTGAATATTAAAATATAATTTTGGATGATTATTGTATATCTTTGTTGGATATTACTATGTGATGGGTTTTCCTTGTTTTTTATGGTTGCTGGACAACGGTGCTAGGTCATGATGAGGCGGAGGATGATCGGGACTAGGCGAGGTGCGCCGGAGGTCCAAACAGTCAGGGATCGTTGGAGGATGACCGGAGACGGAGTCGCTGCGGGCCTAGAAGAGAAATGAACGACTGAGATGCTAACTTGAAGCTGCTCGGATCAAGGAGAGCCGTTGGATTGCGGTTTAGAGGATAGAGTAGTGGTCAAGTTAGCTTGAGTGAATCTCAACCTTTGATGAAGTTTCTTGAGGGCCAAGTAGAACTCATCCAAGGGTGGAGGATGACTCAATCTCAACCCTTGGTGATGTTACTTGAGGGCCAAGTAGAATTGATCCAAGGGTGAAGAATGACTCAAGAGTAGTATAAATAGAGAGGGGTAGCTCTTCCTCTCTTGAGGGTTTTGTGTACTCCTTTGAGCTTTGCCCACCTTGTTGTAAGGCTTTGTAACCTTTCTCCAAAGAAACAAAATTTTACTTCCTTACATTTTTTAATTTAATTTCAGCATTTACATTATGTTTTAAATTCAGCATTTAAATTCCGTAATTTACATTCTCGCAAGTTGGATTTGCCTTCCCTCCTTCTACTTGCTTGTGCTTCTTGTGCCGAGGATGTATGATTGATGGATGAATCTTCTTTAGATCATATCCTCATCATCTAGGCAATCATTTGCAAGAATTCGATCTCTTTGCTTAATCTTTGAGAAACTTTTGTAGATTGCATTTGAGGTTTTTGTTTCTTGTGTTCTTGCTTGCTGTGACAAGTGGGAGAATATCTAAGATCATCTTGATCATCACAATCCCACGAGCAAGTCAAGACCAACATTTTCTCTAATTTGCTCCTTTGCGTTTGAGTGTTTCAAGTGAGGTGTTGGTTGGATCCATTGAGTGGGTGAAAGATTTAATTGTGATCATTCACCCCCTCTAATCGCCATTCCGGTCTTTCAATAATTAGGGAAATTCTAGTAATTTTAATATCACCTTGCTCTATGTGTCAAGAGAAAATACGTCCTACAAACTTGGACTGAGTAAGTAACTATTATTCTAAACTTTTTTATTTATGGATATTAATTTGGAGGTCATAGAAATCAGATCTCTAATCACCTCTTTAATTTTTATTCCGAATTTGCATTTTTTTATCGTACATACAGTGGATTTTTTTTTCAGTTTTAGGCTGGAATTCATATGAAAATTTATATTTGTATTCATTGTGATTTTGAATTTTATTTATAGGGTTCACTTTGAAATTAGAATGAAACATAGACTCTTTATTTTTATTTTTTATTTTTTATTTAATTATTATTCTATGTTTTAGTTATTTATGGATTTACTTTGAAAATCGTATGGAAGTCAAAGTACTAATTTTTCTTAATTTTTTATTCTGAATTTAAGTTAATTTGTCTTGTACTTGACATATACTCTTTGTTTTAATTACCTAATTTTTATTTAGTTATTATTCTAAATGTTAATTATTTATGGATTTACTTTGGAAATCATATGGAAATCAATTTGATAATTTCCTTAATTTTTATTTTGAATTTTAGTTAATTTAGATTGTACTTGACATGGACACGTTCTTTTAATCTAAGCCATTATAACTCTTGTATTTTTTATTCTAAAATTTAGTTAATTTGGCTTATGCTTAACATAGACTCTTTTTTTTAATTTGCTAATTTTTATTTAATTTATATTCTAATTTTTAGTTATTTATCGATTTACTTTGGAAATTGTATGAAAGTCAAATTGTTAATTTTTCTTATTTTTATTCCGAATTTCAGTTAATTTAGATTGTACTTAACATGAACTTCAAATAATTTAGATTGTACTTGATATGGACTATTTCTTTTAATTTAAACCATTATAACTCAGACCCGGCAGATAGATGACTAGATCTTTCTAGTTAATGTGGGAACTTTCTCAGAGTGTCTAATTAATATAGGTATAGACTCTTTGTTTTAATTTGCTAATTTTTATTTAATTTATATTCTAAATTTTAGTTATTTTTGGATTTACTTTGAAAATTATGTGGAAGTCAACCTGCTAATTTTTCTTATTTTTTATTCCGAACTTCTGTTAATTTAGATTGTACTTGGCATGAACTTCGGTTAATTTAGATTGCACTTGATATGGTTTTCAGATAACTTGACATTTACTCTTTCTTTTAATCTAAGCCATTATAACTCAGGCCCAGTAGATAGATGGCCAGATCTTTCTGGTTAACGTGTGAGCTTTCTCAGAGTGACTAATTAGTATAGGTATAGACTCTTTGTTTTAATTTGCTAATTTTTATTTAATTTATATTCTAAATTTGAGTTATTTTTTAATTTACTTTGGAAATTGTGTGCAATTCAAACAGCTAATTTTTTTCTTTCAAATTTCAGTTAATTTAGATTGTATTTGATATGGACTATTTGTTTTAATCTAAGCCGTTATAACTTGGGTCCGGCAGATAGGCAGTCAGATCTTCTGGTTAACGTGAGAGCTTCCATAGAGTGCGTAATTAGTATAGGTATAAATAGATAGATATATCACCTTATTATATAAGAGAATCAATCTATAATCATAAAGAGAAAAGAGTTAAAATCCTTAATATCTTGTATTCATCTATTCTATAATTATTCTTAACATATTCTAAGTATTTTTTATTAGTATTGGGATTGATCGCTCGGTATTTTTAATTGGTATCGAGATTGATGCTAGATCAATTCATTATGGGTATGTTTGGTTGTCTGCACTATCCTAGTCTATCCCGCATGAGCCATCCAGGCTAGTTTTGGTCTGCATGAGTGGATGCAAGTTGAGTTGTTTGGTTGCTTGTTTATACATTTCACATGCCTGCATTGGAGAGAAGCCTGATTTCTGTATTTCCTCCATCCTGCATAAGTGGATGCGATTGTATCCACCTAGCCTAGATAAACAGGATATCAAACACGTGTCTAATAGATACAGTTACATCTACTCATATGATTGAAACACCATGGATACAACTAAACACGGACAAAGGTCTGGACGCATGGCATGCTCGGCCAGCTCCGGTGTCACGAGTCACGACGAATGTGCAACAATGGGCGGGCTTGGTGGTCGGCATCGAACGTTCCAGGCAACGGCACATGTGCATGTGCGTGGCTGCGCGGAGTGATTGGCTGGTCGTCGTAGTGGGTCCGGGCGCAGCTCGACGCTGGAGGCGTGTCTACGTAACAAAGCAAGGGATGTTAATGTTATCGGAATGACTACTGATCGGAGTTCGATCTGAAATTTTTTGTTGTCTTCGTTCGTTTCTTCTTTATGTTATTTTCATTCCTTTCTCTTTTTCTCTCTCTCTCTCTATCTCCGTTGGTTTCTTTCCCTTTTATTTTTCTCATTTTTCCACGCTGCTTTCTTTTTTTTCCCTTTTTTTAGGTGATAGGGATTTAGAAAATTTTAATATTACTTTTTTTTGTCATGCTGCTTTCTTTCTTTCTCTTTTGATTCATACAACATAAGGATTTGGAAAGAGATAGAGATTTCCTTTATATGACGAGATTATCATAAGATGTTTTGGTTTTCTATGAGTGTTTCTAGTACATTTCTATTTTCTCTTAGCCACTACAAAAGATATGTTATTGACTTTTCTATACCTCTTTATAATGCATCTAAGCAATTTTTTCTACGTCCACCCTAAATAATGCACCTCATTAGAGATGGCCCAATGTTCATACACCCAGCAAAACGTCCCCAGAAATTTGCATTCATCAAAATGAACGTCTCAGATCTTTCCTCAGTTTTACTCACCCACATCCGATGGCTATTATTTAGTGTGTCTAATCATCCCTGTGGCCCACAACCGACCTCCCCCACCTACATATTTGGAAGGAAAGCGAATCAAACAAGGAAATAAATAAGGAGGATCCGCATGCAAGGAAACCAGACTTGAATTTTTTACTGGCCAAAATTGTACGTACTACATATTTGGAATAAGGGTGAATCAAACAAGAAAATAAACAGGGAGGATCCACATGCAAGGAAACAATACTTGAATTTTTTATTGTCCTCGCATTGTGATCGTATTTTTTTCCGAATATGACCTTTCTCGAGACTTTTTTACGGATCTAGCCCCATAGAGCCTAATTTTAGCGCACGGAGAGCGTTGAATTTTTGTTTTTATTTTTATCTAAGGAACCAGCGATGCATGAATGATGTTTAATTTTTTCAATTTTTTCGCGGAACCAATGTGTGAAAGCAATTATTTAATTTTATCTTTTTTCCTTGCGGATCCAAATGGTGATCGTGAGCGCTTCATTTTCCATATTTTTCGAAATCATCCGTGTGGCCCACAATGACCTTCCTCACCTCCAAAGATCAACAAGGAAAAGGAAACAAACGCGTCTTGGAATCAAGGAAAAGGAAACAAACATCCGGAAGAGGAAAGGACCATACATTACGTCTTTGGGAAAAAGAAACCGGAGATGGGCGTGCGGTCGCGAGAACGCAGTCCGCAATGGCTCCACGGTGCGCCATCGGTGGCTTTGCCGACGCAGCGAGGTTCTTGGTCACGACCTCGCGGCATGTGCCTCGACAAATTTATAATTTAAAGTTTTTGAAAATAATTTTATTAAGTACAAAATAATCGAAATTTTTTTTGAGAATTTTTCTAGAAATTTTTAACCTAATGTGCTATCTTTTCAAAAATCCTTCTATATTTAAAAAAAATGAAGTCAACTCACCTGTAGCTTCTTCTAGCTGCAGCCCAGACCAGAGAAGCTTCTTCTCTTCCCTCTCTCTATTAAAGCAAGAAAGAAGCTCCAAAGCTCCATCAATCCCGTACCAAATCTCCTCTTTTCATCTATGGTGTTAATTCCCCAAATTTCGTGCTCTATTGCCAAAATTTCCTCCTAATCTGATTTGATCCCAAATTATGGTTTCCATAAATATGCTTGTTTCAGGGCTATAAAAGCCGGCGAGCTCTTCTCCACCCCATCGCATTGCGTAAATCCCCAAGTGCTCCCTCTTGTAAAGATCGTCGGATTTTGGAGGTAACCCAAGCCATCACCGTCATCTTTCCCATGAAATTCACATAGCAACTGTGACTCCTCCCATGGCGCCGGTACCGACGATCTCGCCGCACCAGTGCCGACCCCTGGCCTTCCCTCCCCCTTGCGCTGGCCAAGCCCAGAGAGCACGCTGTGCTCTCTGTGGAAGCTGCAAAAAAAATAATCTAAAATCAGAAACCTTTTTTTTCTTTCTCTTTCTTGATTTAAAATCTTTTGGGAGCCCGTTTTCGCCCATTCGACCTCCATTTAGTTCCATTTTTCTTTCTAAATTCATTTAAAATTCTAAATTTCTCTTTTATTATTAAGTGTTGTATTCATACTTAATCTTCTCATTTAATTGATAAACGGGTGTACTACCGTCGTACCGTTAGCACAGGCACTATACTAGTAGTGTATAATCGATAGATTTTCAAGTGCCCATGATCATCTTGCACTGTAGATACCACTTTAGTTTCTCTGTAATTTATCCTTACCACTGGACAATATTTGGATTACACTAGAAGTATTGTTGGCTATACTTGAAAAAAAAATACTAAACGAAAAATATTGTAAATCTTGCAGTTAATTGAGCCCTTCTCTCATCCCAAATGGACCAAATTTTATCGTTCTCTGGGAATGAGAGGTAGCAAAACTAATTAATAATGAGGGCAAATTCAATCAACTGTGATGATCTAGAGAGAACATACGCGCACGGGACACGTAATTAAATAAAATAACTAATCTTCTGGTATTTCCTGAATTAATCAAAGATAGGGATTTGCCGAAGCTAGTGTTTACGTCAAAAACTTGAAGTAGGGTTTCTGACAGCAGCACATCAGATAAACACCTGGTTCAAGAGCGTGCCAGTCGATTTGACCTATAACCGACAAGGTAAAAAATATAAAATTCACTCAAAAGTCGATCGTAAAGATCAATCGGCTTAGACTTAATCAGCTTGAAGCCGATCAAGATCGAGGTAACAAGGTAAGTCTAACTAGCCGATTAAGGCTAATCAGAGGATAAAGGTAGATCAATTCTGAAGAAGGCGATGCGCAACAAAATCAGAACAAATCAAACCTGGGGTGTAATTGACGAAGATCAACAATCGGCGATGCGCAACTTTATTGATCAAGATCGATTACAAAGACTAAATTACAAAAGCTACTCCTAATCGACAGGAAGGAAGAAAGTAAAAGTTGGTTGATTGTATTGTGTTGTTGTTTTGTAGCTTGCTCTTGGTCCTTCTTTTATACCCTTCGGCCGATCGTATTCAACTGCAACACGTTTCAAGTTTTTGATCCGTATCGGTCTTATCTCGGACAGTTATTTCCTTAAAGATCTTGTCGTTACCAAAATATCTCCAAACCTTTTCATCCTGTCCGTTAATTCCGTATTTTTGACTTTATTACCGATTTTGACCAGACTTGCCAAATTTTGGTGCAAACAGCTAGCATCTTTAAATAAGGGACAGCTCAACAAGAAGATAATTATCTCCATACCAAATAGTCCAAACTGTCAAGATAATTATCTCCATACAAAAAGGTTGCTGGAGACAGCTTCTAATGTCAGTGATTGCTTCATGCATTGATCTATACCCCTTTATAATGCACCTAAGCAATTTTTTCTACGTTCACCCTAAATAATGCACCTCATTAGAGATGGTCCAATGTTCGTGCACCCAGCAAAACGTCCCCAGAAACTTGCATTCATCAAAATGAGCGTCTCGAGATCTTTCCTCGCTTTTACTCACCCACATCGATGGCCATTATTTAGTGTGTCTAATCATCCCTGTGGCCCACAACAGACCTCCCCCACCTACATATTTGGAAGGAGAGCGAATCAAACAAGAAAATAAATAAGGAGGATCCGCATGCAAGGAAACCAGACTTGAATTTTTTACTGACCAAAGTTGTACGTACTACATATTTGGAAAGAGGGTGAATCAAACAAGGAAATAAACAGGGAGGATCCACATGCAAGGAAACAAGACTTGAATTTTTTATTGTCCTGGCATTGTGATCGTATTTTTTCCGAATATGACCCTTCTCAAGACTTTTTTACGGATCTAACCCCATAGAGCCTAATTTTAGCGCACTAAGAGCGTTGAATTTTTGTTTTTATTTTTTATCTAAGGAACCAACGTTTGTGAGTGTTGCTTAATTTTTTTCAATTTTTTCTCGCGGAACCAGCGGCCGGCGAGCAATGTTTAATTTTTATCTTTTTTTCCTTGCGGTTCCAGCGGTCGGTGAGCGCAGTTTATTTTTCCATATTTTTCCAAAATCATCCGTGTGGCCCACAACAGACCTTCCCTCACCTCCAGCATCAACAAGGAAAAGGAAACAAACGTCCTAGAAAAGGAAAGGACCATACATTACGTGCTGAGAAAAGGAAACCGGGAGATAGGGCAGCGCAGCCGGGAGAACGCAGGTCTGCAATGGCTCCACGGTCGTCATCGGTGGCTTTGCCGACGCGGCGAGGTTCTTTGGTCGTGACCTCATGACACGTGTGCCTCGGCAAATTTATAATTTAATTTTTTTAAAAAATAATTTTATTAACTACAAAATAATCGAAAGTTTTTTTGAGAATTTTTCTAGAATTTTTTAATCTAATGTGCTATCTTTTCAAAAATCCTTCTATATTTAAAAAAAATGAAGGCAACTCACTGTAGCTTCTTCTAGTCAGCAGCCAGGACTGAAGAAGCTTCTTCTCTTCCCTCCCTCCATTAAAGCAAGAAAGAAGCTCCAAAGCTCCATCAATCCCGCACCAAATCTCCTCTTTCCATCTATGGTGTTAATTCCCCAAATTTCGTGCTCTATTGCAAAAATTTTCTCCCAATCTGATTTGATCCCAAATTATGGTTTCCATAAATATGCTTGTTTCGGGGCTATAAAAGTCGGCGAGCTCTCCTCCACCCCATCGCATTGCGTAAATCCCCAAGTGCTCCCTCTTGTAAAGATCGCCAGATTTTGGAGGTAACCCAAGCCATCACCGTCATCTTTCCCGTGAAATTCACATAATCGTGACTCCTCCCAGCAGCGCCGGTGTCGTGATCTCATTGCACTGATCTGACCCACCCTAGCCTTCCCTCCCCCTTTCGCTGGCCAAGCCTAGAGAGCACGCTGTGCTCTCTGTGGAAGCTGCAAAAAAATAATCTAAAATCAGAAAAGTCTTTTTTCTTTCTCTTTCTTGATTTAAAATCTTTTGGGAGCCCGTTTTCGCCCATTCGACCTCCATTTAGTTCCGTTTTTCTTTTTAAATTCATTTCAAATTCTAAATTTCTCTTTTATTATTAAGTGTTGTATTCATACTTATCTTCTCATTTAATTGATAAGCGGGGTACTACCGTCGTAGCGTTAGCACAGGCAATATACTAATAATCCTATGGTTTTTGTTGGACAAATGTAATTCTAGCAGAGCGCAGCAAATTCACAATCCCATAATAGATGAAGGAGAGTGTTTGCACCAAAATTTGACAAGTCTAGTCAAAATCGGCATTAAGATCAGATACGCGGAGATTAACGGACAAGTTTGAAAGATTTGAAGATATTTGGTAACAGCAAGATCTTTAAGGAAATAACTGTCCAAGATAAGGCCGATACGGATCAGGACTTAAACGTGTTGTAAAAGGATACGATCGGCCGACGGGTATAAAAGAAGGGTCGAAGCAAACTGCGAAACACAACAACACAATACAATCAACCAGCCTTTACTCTTACTTTTTCCTGTCGACTAGGAGTAGCTTTTATAACTTAGTCTTTGTAATCGATTTGATCAATAAAGTTGCGCATCGCCGATTGTTGATCTTCATCAATTACGCCCCAGGTTTGATTTATTCTGATTTTGTTGCGCATCGCCTTCTTCAGAATCGATCTGTCTTTATCATCTGATTTGCCTTAATCGGCTAATTAGACTTACCCTGTTACTCCGATCTCGATCGGCTTCAAGCTGATTGGGTCTAAGCCGATTAATCTTCACAATCGGTTTTTGAGTGAATTTTATATTTTTTACCTTATCGGTTACAGGTCAAATCGACTGGCACGCTCTGAACCCGGTGTTCGTCTGGTGTGCTGTTGTCAGAAACCCTACATCAAATTTTTGACGCTAATAGAGAGTTTCCTCAATCTTGTACGAACAAAGAACATAAGTGTAATAATCCATGCGAAAATTCTTTCTTTGCAGCAAGCTTTTTGTGTTCAATCGATCATGGAGCAGTAACTAAAAGAAGACCGTGTGCCGTGATTGACAGGAGCTTTTCCAGATTCATTTGAATGAACTTGGGATGCCACCAGTCCCCATTAAAATTTTGTATACTTCAAAAGTCTACTCCAGTATTCCAAATGTAAGACCAGACATCCTCTTTATTTGTTAAGGCTTGACACTGAATGATATTTGCGTATCTTGAAATTGCGCATAAGCCTGAACTGACAGTGACAAGTTGAATAAGTTTTGAAATTCTTCCTCTTGCAGAACTTGTGCTACTGTACAGTATTTTCTTTTGACAAATGAATATAGCTCCGGATTTCGAAGCCCAAGAAGATTACCATTCCACAAACCTTTCCAGAAAAAAAGCCAAGATTCCTTTTCCTACCGCACAACTGGCAGTTCTTTATATCCAACAATTTCAGATTTCTCCCACCAGAATGAACCATCGCTTTTGTTAGGAGGGTGTGAATTTTGATAATAAACTTGCCAGATTAATTTCTCCCATGGCAAGTTAGCATGATTGTAAAATTTATAAAGATTCTTTAAGAGTAAAGCATTATTCTGCACTGCAAGATTAAGAACTGTTAGACCGCCTTGATTTTTTTTAAATGGCCAGATGACATTCATTAAAAAAGAAGAACAACAGCCGAACTACAAAAACACACACCACACACACGCACGCCTGCACACATGCCCGCACTCGCACCTGGCTCGTGAGACGCCCACGTTGATCCTCGAGCGCAGGCGGGCTTCGTGGCGCCGAAGCACCTCGCCAGCTGAGCTAACCTTGATCTTTAGGTCTGCAAATTTTATGCCAAGATGCTAAGTTTAGACCACGATTTTGCACATCAAAGCCTCTCCACAGGCAATTTTTTCTGAACTCAGTTTTGCTCTATGACCTCAACAGGAAGCTTAAGACTGCACATATAGAAAATTGGCGGCAAAGAGAACACTGAATTGTGGCCACCCACATAATTATCCCAGAATAACGATGGTAACACCGTCATTACTTTGAGATAATTACACGAATCTCGGTATATTAGCAAACAAAATATCGAGCACACCCGATAATTTATCAAATAATACACCGTGTTCAGAGTGTTGCAGCAGAATAATAATTAGATATTGAAATGGAATATATTACAATCAATTGCCACACAGGCTATAGATCCATAGTTATTAAGTATTACATAATGTACATATCATGTCCGTAATTAATTTATATAGTGATTATGTAATTAATGGATCAACGGTTTCCACCATATGATCTATTACTCTGCCCAGTCCTCCTGGTGATCCTCCGCCGCCTCGTTACCCTGACTCAGTGGGTAATCCTCCACCCATTCCTCATCGAGAGATCCATATTGCTCATTTTCTATGCAAAGAGGGAGTTAATCAAGGGTGAGTACAAAAGTACTCAGCAAGCATTAATAGCAAATGCATATATGAATTTATCTCATAACCATCTAATGTACTCCTTACCTCAAAATCCATTTTTACCAAATTAGGTTTTGGGTTTTCTTCAAGGTTTGAGTATTTTAAATTATGAAAATTTCTACTAGCACTCGTATATGAGATAGACTTAGCTTTCACAGCCTTCAATCCAGGAGACAGGTATGAATTCATGATTTAACCCTGCGCAGGTTGGTACCACTTTACCCATAGTGACCCCATCCTATGAGGCCCCAGAATGTTTATTGCTAATCCAGTATTAGATCTCCAACCCTGGCATACCGATGAGCTGTGGTGTCCTTCACCATCGTTCTCCCACCCACTCACAGCATGCCAGTTGTACTCCTGCTGACATCAGAGATACTCCACCTCAGGTTTTAAATATAGTGTCTGAATCAACTACCGTAGATTTTGAGTCCCTCACTGGGCCTTTCCGGCATTTTTCTAGCTTCACACTTCCTAGTTATCTACTCTTACCTAATGTGGAGATCATAATACCTTCATAGGATAACCTTTCCTGACCGGTTTCACACACTATGGTTGGTACTGTAATTACGGCTCACTTTCCGAGTGTAGTTCTTCGACCTTATATTATAGCCTATGTAGAGGGCCCCACCGGCATGACAATCCTTCTCATCGGCATCCTCTACCACCATACACATAAATACATCACCGGATCCTCTTGATGGATGAGCCATTTCAACATCTCAACAATCTACATACTGCCTCAGCAGCAACTTCCATTTTACATCACCATATCCAACCACTGCCACAACAATCATGATCACAACCATCTTTCCAATCGTCTCCGAATTGAGGTTTTGCTTTAAAAGATATTTTTCCACGCATTGATGATAGCTTACATAAATATGATGAAATCATTTTAAAACAATTTCTCAAATATGGTCAAGGGGAAACTTGCCTGGATTTTGGTAATTATAATCATCCTCACCCGGTTGTTGCTGGAGATTACCGGTCAGATTTGAATTAATTCTAGAAATTATAGAGTATTATCTTTTAGTAGATTTTAGCAAGTCTTATGGCATCCAACCTTATTTCAAAAATTTTCTCATTGGGCATACATAGGCTATCCCTTTTAGCATTTTGGATATTTTTAATTTTTTTAACCTTGACCATTTAAATACTGTATTGATGAGCTGGTTTAATTTATTGGATTTTTGGTTAGGTAAAAATCAATTTGGATGATGTATTGATTTTTTTGGAGGAAAAGTTTCCATTTTTGTTTTCTCTTCTTTCTTTTTCTCCTCTTTTCTTTTATCTTCTTTTCTTTTTTTTTCTCTTTTCTTCTCTCATTTCTTTTTCTTTTCTTTTTATTTTTCCCTTCCCTTTTTCTCTTCTCCGGCTGATAGCCACTTCTCCTTTCTTTTCCCCTGGCTCCTCCTAATCCAATCGGTTCCTCCCTCTTCCTGCGTCGACGTCGGCTCCGTTACTAATCCAGGCCGTCGCCTCGGTCCCCTCTAGGCTGTTAGCCCCACTCATGCTGGCCTCCTTGCCTTATTGCCACCTCCCTGGCCCCCTGCTCCCGCCGGCCTCACTGGGCTCGACCTCGCGGCCTCACCCTCGTCCCCGATGGGCTGTGCCCCCGCGCAGTCCCTATCTCCCTGGGCTCCGTGCGCCTGGGCCATGCCTCTTAGCCCTGCATCTTCCAACCTTGCCCTCAGCTACCCTTGCCTGCCGTGCTCAGGTCCTAGGCTGACCGCCTGCTCTGGCCTCACCAACCTCGGCCCCGGGTAGCCTCTCCTCCGGCCTTGCGCTTGGGCATCCTCATGCACATGTGCACCCACGCTTTGGCATGCATATGTGTGCCTGCACCGCCGGGTCACCCACCTGCCCGTCTACTCGAGCCGCCTCCTCTCCAAATCCTCTAGCCCTGCCTCCCTCTATCGCCACACTTCCTCTACTGCTCCCTAGAGCTCCCCCTCTACTATGGCCTAAGCACTGGCTCCAACTAGGGTTTGGTAACACCCAGGCTTCCCCCTTTTCTTCTCACTATGCTACTGATGGTGATGATTTATTGATTTGAGATGTGAATAAAGATTATGCATACTTTTATTTTTGGTTGATGATGATTCAAGGGTTGAGTTCCCAGGTTTTGGAGGTGCCGCGACGATACCCACAATGTTCCATATGATAGGGAGTATGTGAATGTTGTTGGGCATGCACGACATAGACCCTATGGCGACTCCTCTACTGAGACCACTTACTTAGCTACTGCTTTACTCTCTATATTGATTTTGCTATTGTGGTTTTGAATCTGCACTGTGGTCAAAATATCTCACCTAGGGTTTGGGAAATGAGAAGGAGTGCAAGGCTGTGGATGGTGTTGGTGAAGCTCCTTCTTGTTCCCAAGCGTATGGCTTGGCCTCTTGGCTCCTTGCTCCCTGGTGTTTCCTGACTTGCTTGGTGATGATGGCTTGGTGACCTCCTAGATTTCTTGATCTTGGATGGTTGAGGGTTGTGTGGCTTGCCTTGGGGCTTGCTCTGGAGGGTGGTGGCTCTGGTGGTGTGCACTCTTGAGAGTTTGCTTGCCTTGGGGCTTTGCTCTTGGGGCTTGGTTGGTTTGTGTGGTCTGGCTATGAGCTGGAGTTCGGCTAGGAGGCTTGCTCTTATCCCTTTTTACAGTGATGCACTTACCTTTTTACCATGGAGGGCTTTACCCTTTTTACTATAGGATATTTGTTCACTATTTATGCGATACTACAGTCACCCGATAACCACATGTTTGTTTTATTACCACATGATGAAACTCGGTCTAACGATAAGTGCCGACTGGCCCTAGACGGTCTAGTATCTCGATGAGCGACACAAAATTTCATTCGGGTCTGACGGCAACTCCTAACCCCTTTTTTTAATTCCTACTTCAATTGTCTTTTGATTATTATATATATACATTTATGACTAACCACTTTCAAAGATCAAGGTCAAAAGTTAAAGAAGCTTAGATTTTTTAGGAATCTTAAATTTTCTTGTAGTCTTCTTTTTTATGTACTTATTATTGGTAGCACCTTGTAATTATGTAATTGGATGATATGTTTGAAAATTAATAAAGTTGGTGGTTACTTTGTTGGGAAATTACTTATGTGTACTTGAGTTGTGTTGATGACCTCATTTGCAAAATTAATTTACCCGGGTCACTTCATCCTACCCCTTTAAAAAGGGATTTCATCCCCGAAATCCGGCTCACCTAAATAGATAGGGATATGATTCATGCATGTCTTCTTCCTTCTCCCAAGTGACCTCTTTTAGGGAATGATGCTTCCATTGAACCTTGCAGAATCTAATGGATCTTTTCCTAAGCTGACGATCTTCTGTGGCTAAGATTTTGATTGGGCGTTCTTCATAGGTAAGGTTAGGTTGTAATGGAATGTTGAGGTCTGATAATTAGTAGGATGGTTCTCGAAGATAGGCTCGGAGTTGAGATATATGGAAGACATTATGGATTTTGGATAGTTGTGGAGGTAGTTCTAACTAATAAGCTGACGCTCCTTTCTGGTCCAAGATTCTGAATGGTCCAACATAACAAGGACTAAGTTTCCCTTTTGCTCTAAATCGGTACACTCCCCGCATGGGTGATACTCTCAGGTAGACAAAGTCTCTTGATTGAAATTTTAAATCTCTTCTACGCTTATTGGCGTAGCTCTTTTGTCTACTTTGAGCAATTTTCAATCTTTCTTGAATTAGCTTTATCTTTTCATCATTCTGACGAACCAATTTAAGTCCTATTAATGATTTCTTCCCCACTTCATACCAATAGATGGGAGATCTACATTTTCTTCCATATAGTGCCTCATATGGCACCATTTGTATACTGGCATGGTAACTATTGTTATTGACAAACTCGGGCAAGTGTAAACATTTATCCCATGTATCGTCAAAGTTCAATACACATGCCCTCAGCATGTCTTCTAAGATCTGGTTAACTTTTTCAATCCGTCCATTAGTTTGAGGGTGATATGTGGTACTAAAATGGAGTTTGGTTCCCAAAGCAGTCGGTAAACTTTCCCAAAATTTGAAAGTAAACACAAAACCTCGGTCAAAGGTGATAGTTTTAGGAACTCCATGGAGTGTGACTATCCTCTCTACATAGATTTCAGTCAGATTATGAGTAGAGTATTTTTGATTGGTGGCAATGAAATAAAGAGATTTTGTAAGTCGATCCATGATTTACCCAAATAGCATCTTTTCTGGTGTTAGTTCTGGGTAAGCCTGCAACGAAGTCCATGCAGACATCCTCCCATTTCCATTCTGGAATTTGCAGAGATTGGAGTAATCCTACGGGACATTGGTTTTCTACCTTAAACTTCTGGCAAGTATTGCATTTACTAATATGCTTTGCTATCTCTCTTTTCATACCATTCCACCAGAAATTGCCTTTTAGGTCTTTGTATATTTGTGTACTACCTGGGTGGATGGTGTATAGAGTATCATGAGCCTCTTTGAGAATGATCCTTTTTATTTTAGAGTCATTTGGAAACACATATACGGCTATGTTGCTTGAGACTTCCATTTTCGTCCAATTTAAATTTTGATGGTTGGTCTGACTGAATCCTTTTTATTTCATTAACGATGAAGGGGTCTGTGATTTGTTTTTTTCGGATTTGATCAAGGAGGGTTGATTGAATAGACATTGATACCAAAGTAGAGTTGGATGACGAGAGAGTGAAGTTGATTTCCATTTTGGCTAAGTCCTGGAGTAACTCAGGCTTAATTTCTTGGATAGATGCGTGATTACATTGAATTTTACGGCTCAGAGCATCTGCTAACACATTAGTTTCTTCTGGATGGTTGTTAATGGATAGGTCATAATCCTTGATTAGCTCGAGCCATATTCTCTGTCGCATATTTAATTTTTTCTGGGTAAATATGTATTTGAGGCTTTTGTGGTCACTATATAGTTGACATTTTGCCCCATATAAGTAATGTCTACATATCTTCAGGACAAATACCACCGCTCCTTACTCCAGATGATGAGTAGGATAATTAATCTCGTGCAGCCGTAATTGCCTAGAAGCATAAGCAATTACTTTATCATCTTGCATTAGTACACATCACAAACCCGATTTACAAGCATTAAAATATACAACATATTTGATTCCATCTTTAGGTAAGGATAGTACTAGAGTAGAGGTTAGCCTTTCTTTAAGTTGTTGGAAGCTTTCTTCGCATTTCTCGGTCCATAGGTATTTATGGTCCTTTCTTAGGAGTTGGTGAGGGGTAATGATATCTGAGAGAATCCTTTGATGAACCTATGATAGTATCCAGCTAGGCCGAGAAAACTTCTGATTTTAGTGGGAGTGGTTGGACGCTTCCATGATTTGATGGTTTCAATCTTACTCGGGTCCACTTCTATTCCTTTTCCTGAGATGATATGTCTAAGAAAGGACACTTGATTTAGTCAGAATTCACATTTACTCAATTTGGCAAATAATCGGTTTTCCCTCAAGAGTTGTAGAGTAGTTCTTAGATATTCTTTGTGCTCCTCTTTATTTTTGGAGTATATTATGATATCATCTATGAAGACGACTACGAACTTATCCAGATATTTCATAGACTTTATTCATCAGGTTCATAAATATTGCAGGTGCATTAGTTAATCCAAAGGGTACTACAGTATATTCATGATGTCCATATTTGGATGCAAAGGCTATCTTCTCTATATCTTCTGTTCTAACCTTGATTTGGTGATAACCAGACCGTAGGTCAATTTTAAAGAATATGCATGCCCCCTCGAGTTGGTTGAATAGGACATCTATTCGAGGTAAAGGATATTTGTTTTTGATGGTGACATTATTGAGTTCCCTATAATCGGTACATAGCTTGATTCCACCGTCTTTCTTGTTTACAAAGAGGACTGGTGCTCCCCACGGGGACACACTTTCCTGAATGAATCATTTTCCTTCTCATTCTTCTAGTTATTTTTTAAGTTCTATGAGTTCTTGAGGATTCATCCGATATGGCCATTTTTTATATGGGGGTGGATCTAGGAATGAGGTCGATGGAAAATTCCAACTCTCTGTCAGGTGGTATACCCGGTAGTTCATCAGGAAAGACATCCGGAAATTCCTGAACCACTGCTATGTTGGTCAACTCTGAGGTGGCAATATCGTGGAGTTTGGGGTCCAACTGTCTTTGCTTAGTTCTGGTTCCCTAGTAAGTGATACAAGATCCATCGGAGGTTCGGATGGATACCCTCTTTAACTCACAGTCTATGTTAACTCCATTAGCAACTAGTCAATCCATTCATAATATTATATCTAAGCGCCATAAGTCTATGACATAAAGATTAGATAGGAAGGGAATGTCTTGAATATTTATTCTTTGGTTTCTCCGGATATGAGTTACAGTGATTCTTCCTGCAGGTGCACTAACTCCCATAGGTATTGTCAATGGGGTGCACCCTATTTTGTTTTTGTTTACAGAAACTTAGGAAATAAATGAGTGCGTAGCACTGGGATCAAATAAGATAGTACTTGCAAATGGAGGAATGGAAAGCATACCCGTAACCATATCAGTGATGTCTTTCGCTTGGGCTACAGAAACAACGTTTAGACGTGCCGAACCTGTCATTGGTGCTCTCTTGTTGGATTCTTTGGAGGACATGGCACTAGGACCTCCTTGGCTGCGTCCTGCAGCTGTTGGATGATAAGATGCTCTTCCAGGATTGTTTTGACCGCTCTGCCCAACTAAAAGTGAACAGTTATAGTTTAGATGGCCCTTTTGGCCACAATGGTAACAAGAACCAAGTGAAGATTGGGAGCAGTTATTTGCATAGTGAGGACCTCCGCATTTTAAGCATTTAGGTGGAGGTCTTGATAGTGAAGATATGGGTGGCCAGAGAGTGAAGGCAATACATCAGAGGCTAGCAGGATTACTACAGCTGTTGAAAGTACCCGAATGGAAGTGGAAGGAGATCGGTATGGATTTTATTACCGGTTTGCCTAGAACATAGAATGCTTATGATTCAATATAGGTCATAGTGGATCGCTAGACCAAAGTTGCTCATTTTATACCATTTAAGACCACTTATTTAGGAGATCGTTTGGTAGAATTGTATATATATCAAGGACTGTGTGTTTGTATGAATGCCAAAGAAGATAGTGTCAGGTAGAGGTACCCAATTTACATCAAGGTTTTGGAATAAATTGCGTGAAGCAATGGGACCTCGTCTAAATTTTAGTACAGCTTATTATCTGCAGACAGATGGTCAGACAGAGAGAGTTAATCCGATTTTGAAAGATATGTTAAGAGCTTGTGCCTTAGCCTATGCTACTTCATGGGATAAATATTTGCCATATGTTGAGTTTAGTTATAATAACAGTTATTAAGCAAGTTTGTAAATGTCACCATTTGAAGCTTTATATGGTCGATCTTGTTGTACTCCATTAAATTAGAATGAGACAAGAGAGCGTCTTGTCTTTGGATCAGACATTCTTAAAGAAGTCGAAGAGCAGATTGCTATGATCAGGGAGAGATTAAAAATTGCCCAGTCAAGACATAAAAGTTATGCTGATAATCATTATCGAGCATTAAGTTTTGAGCCTGATGATTTTATGTATCTCAGAGTTACCCCTCTCAAAGGAGTTAAAAATTTTCATGCTAAAGGAAAGCTTGCACCAAGATATGTCGGTCTATTTAAAATCTTGAGCCGCAGAGGAGAGGTTACCTATCAGCTAAAATTGCCATAGTCGTTAGCGGGAGTACGTGATGTGTTTCATGTGTCACAATTGAAGAAGTGCCTTCGAGTGCCCACAAAGTAGACACCGTATGAGTCAATTGAATTGCAGGAAGATTTGACTTACAAGGAGCAGCCAATCAAGATTTTGGATATAGTTGATCATAAGATCGTAAATAAGTCAGTGCGTTTTTGCAGTGTGCAGTGGAGAAATCATGCAAAAAGTGAAGCTGCATGGGAGCGTGAAGAGGATTTGAAGCTACTATTTCCAAATCTATTCCTTAGTCAGCCCTGAATCTAGGAGACGAGATTCTGTTAAGATGGGAGGTTTGTAATATCCCAATTTTTGCATTTTATGGATTTATTATGCATTTTATATTTTTGTGAATTTTCTAGAATTTACTTAATTAATGTTGGATTTATATTGAATTGAGCCTTTTGATTAAAGTTATTTAAAAGTCTGAAAAGTTTAAATAAAGTTTTGATGGAAATATTCTATTGGTGTTCCAAATGCCCTAAAATATTTTTCAGAATTTTTCTGGAATTGTTCAGGCATTTTTGCTATTTATTTTGGCTTATTCTAATTTTTGGATTTATTTAAAATGAAAAATGTTTTGGAAATTCATTTGAATTGTATTGGGCCAGACCCGTGCGGGCCTAGCCCATTTCCCATGCTGTAGCCCATGTCGGCCCACCAGCCGCAAACCCTAGCTGCTCGGCTGTCGATCTTCGATCGCACGGATGAGATCTCTCCGCGTGTATGCGTATTGCTGCCCGTTGGATCATGTCAATGTGGACGAAATTCGGATGAAATTCAAAAGGCGAATTTGAAATTCGATAACTTTGAAAATGAAATTCCAAAATTTTAGATGAAATCACCAAAATTTCGATGAAATTCACCAAAATCTTGGCCGTTTTTAACCCCTATGAACTGGTCTCCCGAGCCTAGAAAAAGTTGTAACCATGATGCATGGTATGAAGTTGAGATGGCCAAGTTGGTCTATGGTGTCAGATTAAGGTTTTGGTCTGAAAGGTCATGGGTTCAAATCCCAGTCCCAACATTAAATATTTTTGGCATGTGATTTCCGAATTCCAGTAGCTTCTTGCATAATATTGTCTGATTAACAAGCCAAAAATTCCATTAAAAATTCCGGTTGCAAGGACTCGAACCCGAGTCTCACCTGTGGGAGCCAAGCATCCTTACCAGCTAGACTCAAACATAGTTGTGATTAGTAAGCTCTTATACATAACATGTATATGTATAAATTTTCACATGTACTCCGGTCCTAAAACATCAAATCCAGTCGATTTTGTATCAATTTCGGTCCTAAAGGTCAAAATCTTGGCGAAACTGACCGAAATTTCGCCGAGATTTCTAAAATTAATGTAGTATTTTAAAATTTTTCAATTTTTTCATTCCACCTGGATTTTAAATCTCATCCCTGGCCGAAATCCAAGATTTGCACGAAATTTTACCAAAATTTTTTTCCTTAGGCCTGAAAAGTTACCCAGGGTAAGAAGATACACATAGAATGAAGTACTCTCATTTGTATGCGTCACATGCCTACACCCCTTCATTCCACATTATTAAAAGTCCTCTGCCAATGGTCCTAGGTACACATCTACATCGTTTATGGTTGTTTTGGTCCCGGGATAAGTAGGGACAACATGATATACATACGCTTCATACAAAAACAAGGAGGGGTTGTGTATGAACCATAAGTAGCGGCAAAATGATATACTAACGCTTCATACACAACTAAGGAGGGGGTTGTTTTGGTCTCGGTATAAGTAGAGACAAAAAAGCTCATTAGGGATCTAATCAAAGTTGCTTCGATTACAGTAGTTAATGGGTTCAAAATAGAAATGAGCCCATTTCGGAAAAAAAGGTTAATGAGGCTCGTTTGCTCATATATGAAATAACCACTTAAATAGTAAATGAAATGATTTTTTATTAAACTATGTCAATTTCAAAAGAAGCACAATAATAGCTTGTTAAACTCGATAGCCAGCCCTGCAGGCCAAGTGATGTGATGGTTGCTCATTTTACTGAACTTGTTCATTCCGTTGGTACTCAATCCAAATCTTACATTCCTCATTTCTTCCATGCCAAAGTTGATAAATTCCCTATGAATGTTTCTCCATTGTGGAGAATCAGCGCGGTGTCTCAGTTTCCCATCTTTCTTACACTCTTCTGTGTGCCAACGCATTAATTTGCCTCCTTAGGATTTGCAAAGAAATGCTTCAAGCAGAGAAAGACCAAAAAAATACCGAAGCACCATAGTAGGAAGTCCTTGATTCTCCATAGCGTTGCACCATCATCTAAAGACCAAAAAATACCGCAGCACCATAGTAGGAAGTCCTTGCTTCACCTCAGCGTCGCACCATCATCTGAATCATTCTTACGTCTATATTAGAATGTGTTGCAAACTGGGTAAATATCTATATCCTTATACTCTTTATGGTAAAGGATAAAATATTTCGGGACATGCATGTACTCTTTCTACTCCATTCGCATGGAACACAAAAGCCTTTTTGCTTGTTACGTGGTTTTGGACAACTGGTTTCCCTTTGAAAGTATGTCTGCTAAGAGATCTAACAACCCTATGAAGCTCTTGTCAGTCTATCTGTTACTTGTCTTCAATTTTAACTATTCAAGCATGAAGACCAACCCTTTATATTTCAACTTGCAATCCTAGAACAACGGTTTCTTCGAGTCCATGATCAAGTAGTTGGATTTACCATGCTCTATTTGATGTAATATCATTCCGTATTATGCAACATTTGATCTAAATTGTTATCATCAAGCATGTCCTTATTGAAACCGTCTTCACCGTTCGGCATGTCATATTCCTCAATTTGACTCATACTCACCTTATCCAATTGCTCCTCACTATGATTAGTCCAACACATATACCCCTTTTCAAACCACGTAGAATCAAGTGAGCTTCAATCTGAGTTGAGTTTATAAACATCTTAACATTCTCGCACTCTATACAAGGACAGTACATATATGTTAAGCCCTTTTTGGCCATATCTTGCTCGGCAACCCTTTTAAAAAGCAAAGACATATCTATATATTCCTTCATTACATGGTTCTCAGTATACATCCTTCTTCGGTCTATCTACAATTTAATTGATGAGAACATAAAAAAAATAATTTTTTCTCACATAGCCAACTACCAAAATAGCTAAGGTGAATTAAAAAAATATAATATCTTTTAGTTCACTCTTTTTTGCGCTCTCCTCCCTAATAGAAAGATATGCCTACTCTATTCAGTAATTAATACTTATTAATAGATTTTTATCTAGTCCCTATTCTCTTTCCTTAACCAAATCTAGGGTTAAAGAAGGTATGCATGCAATAAATTAGAACCAAATACTAACCTCTTGGATCTTTAAAACATAAATTCTTAATAGCTCCTTTTGAATTTACTTGGTCTTTTTTTACCAAATCGCCTCCAACCTATGATTGTAAAGGCTTAGATCGAGTGAACCAATGAGCTGAGCTCGAGAGAACTAGTGACCAGATCTAGATCTAAACTCGTAATATTATAGATTGTTACTAACAAACAACAGTTTGTAAAATATCATAGACAGTTCTAGAAACTATGCTGACTGTGAAAGATTTACATATCAGAGACGATTAAGGAAAAAATTGTATATGATACAAAACAGACTGTCAAACAAACACAATCATCTTTGGTAAGTTGACTAATCATAGACGTCTACGAGATATCAACTGTCTATGTCATATCATAGATGGTTCATAAAATTAAGCCGTCTGTGATTAATTTGTTAATCATGGATGGCTTGTTCACTTCAATCGTGTATATTGTTTCACAGATGGTTATTCTCTATGAAAAGTTTGTGAACATTATTGCAGCACACATAGTACGAGACTAACACAGATGACTGCTCTATAGTAACCATCTATAATGTTTCGAGGGGAATTTTTTTGGCCTTTGCAGACGGTTTTTTATGCAAAGTTAAAAATTGTATGATGTAAGGCATCAATAATATCTCTTTGTGTGGTAGACACAGCACAACTTTTCTTTTCCTCAAAACAGTAGGTAATTAAGCCGTTGGATTTTGATCCCACAGGTTCTCTTCTCTAGAGGTGGGCATTGGAACGGGCTTTTTTGGGTTAGCCTGAGGCACGATGGGCACCGATCGGCCTATGACCCGGCCCAACATGAACCAAACCAGGCCATGCTGGGCTCAGGAACCAGGCAAGGTGGGCAGCACGGCTCGGCACTGCCAGTTGGGCCAGGTTCGTATCGACGTAGCACGGAGTGGGCACGGAGGCACAAGGGGCATGGTGCACTGTCGTGGGCCCACGGTAAAGCACGGTGGCAGCAGCAGGTAGGTAAACCCACATCATGGCCATCACTGCGCTCGCGCCCACACCATCGCCATGGCCTGCACCTTAACTATGCCCACGCCTGTGCCACACCAAAGGGGGAAGGCCGGAGGTGCGCTAGGTGGGGGTGCGCTGGAGTAGGGGAGGTCGGAGGCGCACTCGGTGGGGGAGATGGAGGGAGGTGGTGGCCAAAGGGGGCTAGAGGGGAGATGGAGAGCGGTAGTGGCAGAGGAGGTTGGGGGGCCACGGTGGAGGGGCGAGGTGGCGGGCAGAGGAGGCGAGGGGGCGGGGGGCCATGGCAGAGTGGGTCTTGCGCGTGCTAGAGGGCGAAGGGGAGGGGCAGCCAACGCAGGGGAACGGGATGGGGTTTTGGCAGGCGTAGGGGGATGTGGAGGGGGCCAGCGTGAGGGGAAGGGGAGGGGTCGACCAACGCTCGGGAGAGGGAGGGCCGAAGGGGAAAGAGAGAGGGAGGGAAAAGGTAGGGGCCAGGGGCACGCATGGTTGGTGGGGAAAGAGGGAGGAGCGGGAAGAGAGAGAGGAGGGAAAGGAAAAAGAGAGGGAAAAGGGCCAGGTACGCGGGTTCGCAAGGGAAAAGAGTGGGGGGAACGAGAGAGAAAAATTGAGATTCCAGCCAGCAAGTGCAACGGGCGTTTAAACGAGCAAAAGACCTATGTGACGACTGATTGACTGAAAGAAATAAAAGATTGCCCTGTCGTGTGCAACGAGCATTTTAACGGATGATTATGCTCGCTATAAAATCATCCCGAGCGCTCTCATTTGTTCAGCACTTCAGCATATCTTCCTCGTTCTCTCATTTGTTTAGCACATCCCACTTGTTCGCTTATTTGTTCTCTCTATTTGCTTCTAGTTTACTCTCTCATTTTGCTCTCTCGCCATGAAAAAATGTTTGGCAAAAGTAAGAGCAGGAGAGCATGCCCTCGCTCTCCAAGTCCCCCTCGTCGGGATCAAGAGATCGATTCACACCAACTCTCCCCCAGTATGGAAGACTATGTCATGGATGACCGTTATCTGGACACTATGGCATCGAGGATGCCTCTTACATTCGCGAGGGGCCGACGTCTATATCCGCACCCGAGCTCCGATACCTTTACAATGGTGCATCCGGGACGAGCGTCCATATCTAGCAGTCGCCAGCCCTGGTGCTGGCAACATATGTATAGAACCATCGAAATTGTGGATGGGCGTGAGGTAGTGTATGCTATTTGAAAATACTGTCAAACTAAATTATCTGCACGTGCATGTGGAGGAATAGATCATCTGAAGCAACATGCGGAAACATGCTTGAAGAATATATCAGCTATATGGAGGCCGGGCGAGGGCGTCCAGACACAGCTCAACTTCAACACCAACGGTTCGGTAAGTACATGGGTATACAATGCCGATGTAGTTAGAGATGAAATTGCACGATACATAGTTACAAAGGATCTTGCACTTAGAATGGATGAGAACTCTAGTTTTGAAAGGATGGTGCAATGTAGTTTTTGCCCACAATACCAACACGTTAGTAGGAGAATAATTACACATGACATATATGCAATGTACACAAATAAACTAGTAATGTTGAAACAGGCCTCCACAAAAGTTAGTTATTCCTTTGTCTTGACATCAGATATATGGACTTCCTCCCACCAAACAGCAGCCTATCTTAGTGTTGTCGCACATTACATGGATGACGACTACGTCCTAAACAGAACGGTCATAGTGTTTAGGACAATAGATGAGACACACACCGGAGAGGCTATCGCTAACCATATACTTGAGGTTATTACTAACTTTAAAATAGAAAATAGAATTATTTCCATCACCCTTGACAATACATCAACTAATACGACGACCATCGAGCATCTCTCACCGCACTTGGAGACTTATGTTGGAGGTTTCGTACTCTACCAGAGATGCATAGGCCACATCATTAATCTCATTGTGCAGGTAGGTTTGGATATAATGAAACCTAGTTTGAACAACATATGCGATGCTATCAATTTTGTTACAGGTTCGACTGTAAGGTACGCCCAGTTTTCGGAGTATTGTAGGGCCAACAATAAGCCACTAAGAAGATTCAACCTTGATATGAAAGTTAGATGGAACTCTACTTATACTATGCTAGAGCGGTGCAAGGAATACGAGTACATTATCGCCGTCTTTGTCATGCCGTTGGTTTATGATGTGGATTAGGAAGTTGCCCATCATTTTTGTCAATTTTTAGAAATTTTTTACAATGCAACCAACATGTTATCCGGTATGTAATACCTAACTTCTTACTTAGTCATCGAGTGACTTTAGATTATTGCTAGCTATTTCAAAGAAAATGGAGATAATTATATTTTACAACCCATTATAGAACCAATGGCGAATTATTTTAAAAAATATTTTCAAGCTATTCCACATATCTGCTGTTTCGCTACTATTCTGGATCCTTACAGAAAATTATCTGATTTGTAGGGCACCTTTGAGGGAAAAGGTGAAGCATTCGATCTTAATTTTTCTGATGCCTATACTCATGTTTATAATGAGTTTTTCAGAGTTTTTGATAAATATTACGAAAAGTATGGTAGCAGAAGTGAAGCAAGAAGATCTACCTCAACAATACAACAAGCACGAGACAGATTGACCGCTTCAAACATACGGAAGAACCTAAAAGGCAAGACGTCTAGTTCGTCTTCTGAAGTGTCGAATAGGTCGCACTAAAATCCACGGGTAGAGATCAACCACTACCTTGACGGGTCTTTCGTGGAGACCGAGTTTGACATGGACGAGAACAATCGACTCAGCTTGCTCTTATGGTGGAAGAATCACCAACATATTTACCCTGTGCTATCACATTTTGCACAGGACGTACTTGTGGTTCTGACACCCACTATCTCGTCGAAAGCCACTTTCTGTTTGGTGGGGAGAATACTTGAGCCGAGGAGGTCGTCTCTCAGACCTGAGATTGTTGAGGCAATTACATACCTGAAAGACTGGGAGTGTGCAGATGACAGAATACAACAATAGACCGATGACCCAAAGATCACGGACATGATAGCTGACTTTGACTATCTCGGTCTCGAGTAGTTTATGTATCTGTACGTAGTTACTGTACTCTTTTCCTTATCGAGGGTACTCAACACCAGGGCGTAAGGTTTTTAATGAGACAGTAACTCTGTACCTATTCAAGAATGAATAAAATTTACTTCTTTTTTCCAAACATTTGTGTCCATTGCCTCGGCTCCGTGCATCTCCTGCTCTTTTCCTCTTGTCGCAATTACGCAAATGGGCTAGGCATGGGCCTACACGGCACGAAGCAGGTATGAAGTGTAAATGGGTCATGTCTGGTCTCACTGAAGACGAGCCGGGTCGGCATGGCACAATGGGTACGACGGGCCATCGCGGCCTAGCACGGTTCAGATACGAAGCACGATAAGCCTGTGTTGGACAGATCCGGTACGGCACGACGCCCACCTCTACTTTTCTCCCCTCTCTAATAATACTTGGGCCCGACACGGTACGACAGCCACCTCTACTTTTCTCCCCTCTCTAATAATACTTGAGAACATACCAGTCAAGTCGATCCCAATGGAACCCTAGCGCTGCTGCCTCCTCGCCTCTGTGTGCCACCACACCACCATCATCACCGGCACCGACCAGGCCCGCAGGAGCACCGCTGCTGCTTCCTCTTTCGCGCACCACCGCTACGTACGCTGCGTGTACCTCCAGCGCCAATTTGTTCAGAGGAGGAAAAGTTCGAAGTCTTAACATAATTGAGCCAAGGGAATCAAGGGTAGCAAGGTTAGGAATCACGGAAGGCAACCCAAGACAAAGAGGCGAAAAAGTTGCCCTCAAACCCCTCATTTGTGTCCATCACCTAATCGATAAGTCCCTGACTTTGCCATGAATATCTGTACGTCTTGCACGCTTCATCACCGCCAGCTCTCGTGCCTCCATCCTTCATTTAATTTATTTTGGTTTGTCCTTGAACTGATTATGATGCAAAAGCCGAAGTCCAAACTGGGAGCTAGCAATAGGCAGATCAAAGAAACTTTTTTGAAGACCCAGATCAGAGAAATTGGTTAAAAACAAGTGACCAAATTTACGAGTTTAACTTGATTTTCTACTAGTACATGTATGGCACACCCTTTAATAAATTGTTATATTCTGATAGATTTATTCGTGCGTATGTTGTGCATACTGAAACTACTGTTTTTTGCATAGGTATTTTGGGTATTTTTCTCTCCTGAGTCTTGTTGTTCCGTGTATAAGATTACAAGACCAATAATATAAGTTACCAGCGGTGTTCTAAATAGCTAGCTATATCTACGCTATAGACCTCAAACGTGAAGCTACGGGTCAATGTTTCGTTATATTAGTTACAAACACTATAGCTTACCATAGCTCCACTATTTGATGTTAGCGATAATTTTGCTATCCTACATAGGTACCTATGGGTCAATATATTAGGTCCAATTTAAAATCTAACATTACTAAAAGACCTAAATGCATTTCTTATAAGTCTGAACAGGAGAAAACCTACTAAAATACCATATCTCGGTCTTTTTCAATAATCCAACGTTCATATTTTCTCAGTGATCAAGTACTTATTGTTAAAAATATTATGATATAATTATCATTTCTCTTGGACATGTATTAATGTGTTTATTGATTCCGGGCATGACTCATATTCTTATCATAAAATATTGTTACCTTCTAAAGTATGATATTTTTATGATTTTTTGAAGATGACTTATATTATATACGTATTTAATTTTTAAAATATTTTAATATTAAAAACACGACAAAGAATAACTACTGTGATAACTAGCGATACCTACTGCAGCTTTTTTAGAATCTTGTCACGAAGCTGCGAAAATCACAATTTAAAACCTTTACCGGTGCGGAAATGCCGAACGACGACGCTGAGCAAATCTTATGTGCACGTGAAAATCTGTATAATTTTTTCTCATTATCCTGCGTAGAAACTCCAGAACAAGGCTTTACTTATAAAGCCCTCAGTCTTACTTAACAGATTAAACTGCTAAATCTTTCCGTGTCTGGGTCTTATTTAATCTACGAATCGAATCAACAAAGTAGCCATGTCTAGAGATTGTGGGAACAGCTTTTTCTGGACACATTTTCCCTGTAATTGGAACATTGGCTCTTAATGAAAACAGTGGCATCGATCTATTTTGCGATTACGAGCGAATTGACCAAACATTATAGTACTATACTAGTCCTACCTATCCCCGTGCCACGTCCGTAAAAAGCGGCAATCACGTGTGCTTACCCAACCTTCCACGGCAACAATTTGAATACGTACGTAGTACAACCAGAAATGTAGACATGAAGTACTAGGCTACTAGCAGTCTAACACTGTACATTGTCCACAAAACAGGGGAACAAAAAGCCAGAACGAGTACTCGAGTGGCGGTAATTCAAGTCACTCGACATCTGCTACTTGCTCTCTTAACTGGGAGGGTCGGTTTGACACACTAGATTAAAGCCATGTTTGGAGTTTTAAGTCAATTTTAGTTTCTAAAAAGTCACTAAATCCTTCTGAGCAGTACAGCTTTGAAGTGTATTTTGGTATAAACTAAAAGTCATATATAACTAGTAAAAACTAAAAACTGAAATATGGGCTGGACCTGTTTTTACAACTTATTGCTGAGTGAAATTAGTTATTTATCAAACGGTCTTTTATAAAAAAAACTACAGCCGTTTTTCAGCCTAATAAGCCAAAAACAGCTTTTAAGAAAAACTACAGCTCCCCCAAACAGGCCCTAAGTACTTCCACCGTTGGTAAGTTGACGTTGTTTCAAGCATCGACACGGTTTTTACATGCACATTTATCATTATTTTTTTCTAATTATAAATTAGTGAACACTGTATTACATATAATGATATGGAATTAGTTTTGGCAAATCTAACAATATTGTTTTTATATAACAAATCTAAATTTTTGTGTATACGACATCTTATGAACAGAAGGAGCAGTAGTGGCAGCAACTGTTAGATTTAATTTTGGAAGAGGAGCCCGAACAAAGTAAGACAAGGAGATAGTCCTTTTCTGATTCGGTTTGTAGAATCCTACTATGTGGATTTTTGGAGATTTTGCGGAGTTCCAACTATATTCTTGGATCCGAGGAACAAGATAAAGATATGTCAAGTAACTACACTTATTCTCAAATAGGATCCAAATATCAAATAAGCAACTAAAACGAAGTAAAGACAATAAACAAGCATCATTGAACATCCATTACAAGGAAAGCACAAGTATTATCCGAAAGCAAGCAACACACACGTATGAGGTTTAATTAGCTTAAATAACATAGATATAGAATATTTAAAAGCTAATTCTCTAAGACTTCAAATTCCATCGCACTTTTTATCCTTTCTTGATGGGAACGGTGGCCCGATCTTTCGACAGGTAGTAGTAAGTCGATTGGTGGAGAACTAGACGTTGACGATCCGGCTTCCAATCAGAACTGATTCGAACCCTGCAATCGCTACACCACGGCTCCGTTGGTTATTAACCACGCACAAATACGGTTGACCTCGTCAAGAAGGCTAATCCATGCATGCAAATCGAGAACACAAGCAAGAATAGGTAGATGCAATCTGAATATTACTAATTACCAATGAAGAACTCGAAGTTGGGGTTTCACAAACCGAACAAACGGCGAAACTGTCTAAAACAGAATAATCTAAGCAAAACCCATCTATTCCAGCGACGGCTACTGAATATGTATGAGGGAGAGGGCAAGGGAGGCAGCCAAGGGGGTGGCCGTGAAACCCTACGTCGTACAAGGCCTTTGGGCCTAAGTGGAGGTGTCGCAGCATCTGTCAGATTCTGTTCGTCATATTATTTTGATGATTCCCATTGATCTAGAAGGAGTTTGGACCTGAAACCACTTTCGTTGGAAAGCTCTCGTCGTGGGCTTCTCTGTAGAGTCCAAGAACGCCTCAAACGGACTTCGTATGACCTAGATATGTTTATTTGTATTTGGACTACTCCTGGGGGCCGAACTGGACTCGTGAACAAATTGGGCTTGATCTTGAGGTGGGGTTGGAGCATCAGAAGTTGTTGGGCCATTTTCTTGGCTTGAGATAGAAGCATGACTTGCTGGGCCGGCATGGTCTCATCATCCTCCCCTTCTTGATTTTGAGTCGTCCTCGACTCAAGCTCATTGGTCTGCAAAAGGTTAGTAACAAGAGGCGGCAAAGAAACCAACATATTCTTTAGTTGTTGATAGTGTGGCACATTAAAAGAAGATTTCAAAATGGTACAAATATAAATTCGATGCACCATGTACTTTCCTTTATCATTATATTTGCCAATAGCATGAAAAATAACACTCGATGACCATGAAAAATTAGCAGGCATAGAAAATCACTCTAAATAATTGAGATCGCATATGACATCAAACTCAATGTAACCCAAAGTATTCAAGGAATACAACAGTTTAATCTCATCCTTTTCATTAGCAAGGTGAATAACATGTTTATTTTCAGCACACGTGTTTAGATCAGAAATAAAACTGACATGTTCATTCACTAGTTGAGGCATGGATATAAATGAGATATTATCACACAACACTTCTTTATCACTAGGGATAGCAAGACAATTATATTATGACAAAGGTGATTCAGTTTTAGTGTCTACTAACTGCTGTTCTAGCATAACACTACTAGTGGTCAAATTTAATACATCAACAGAATTCTCTCCTCGTGTGAAAATAGCACATATGTCGTTACCTTTGTTTTCTATCTCAACCGATTTAGGCATATCATGATATGTACATTCTTGAGGTATGCATGGGATAGCAAGTATACCTGCTCCTCCTTCTCTTGCGTGTTTTCCTTCTCGTTCTTATTCTCAATGTCCTGTGAAAAGTTAGTAGCAAGTGGAAACTCGACAAGATGCCGTTCTTCCAAAGAAAATTCTTCACTTTGGTAATTATAGACATTAATTTCAGCAAGATTTCTTTCATGTTCAATTTGATTTTCAATCTCACAAGCAATATTAAATAAACTAGAGAGAGAACTATATTCCTTATCAACAAGAATACCCTGAATTTTCATATCAAGTCCATTTAAGAATTTTATTTCCTTAGCTTCTTCAGATTCATCTAAACCACAACGCAACAATAAAGTTTCTAATTCCTCGTAATATGCATTGACAGTTTTATCACATTGTTGTAAACATTGCAATTCATAAAGTAACTTTTTAGAATGATAAGCAGGAACAAATTCATCTCTCAATAGTCGTTTCATATCTTTCCATGTTTTTGGTACTTTCTTATATGCATAAAAATCATTCCACCAAATTGATGCACAGAGAGTTAAAGCACTAGTAGCAACTTTAATTTTTCATTTATTACAGAGGCTACATTGCGAAAGAATTTTATCTACCTCTATTTCCCAATCAATATAAGCATCAACACCAAATCCGTTATAAGAAGGATGAACTGAAAAATTCTTACCTTTACCAGCAGAAGGAGATGAATTAAAGTTGGGTTGGTGCTTATGCTCTTTTCTGTCATGTGCATTCTCCATGTTTTGAATTTGCTTGTTCATAGTCTCATTAATCTCTCGAAGCATCTCTCGGAGCTCGTTATGAAGAACACACTGGTTACCGTCTTGGTCCTCCGGTACCCCTGCAATTCTAGTAGAAAACAGAAGATAGCACAAAGTACTATCCCTATCAACTACTACGCGCTAGATAGTGGGATCACAAACTCTCACTCATCTTACCACACCCTTACAGATGTTCTTACCAAAGCAGCAGGTGGTACAACCGGTGGCTGGTTCGTGATACCGTGACTAGAGCGTGAGTGAGGCGATTGCAAAGTAGAACCTGAACTGATAAGAAGTATGTGGAGCTCGGAAGGCAATATTTAGTAGCAAGGAATAAGCAATATCGAAATCAGATTAGCAAGCCGAATAAATGTCCAATGTACTTGTCACAGTTGCTAGCCTAAACGTGTTCCTAGAACTAGTTAAACCTAGCAAGGGATATATCAAAGCACATACGACTCAAAGGATGCAAGCAATTCTGATTATCTGCTTCTTTTTCCCTCTTTTTGCTTCTTTTCTTCTCTCTAATTTTTTTTCAGTGCGGCTTTTTTTTTGCACTTGCCTTTTGTTTTCCTTTCTTTTAACTCAAAGGCAAAACAAAAATCTCACATTTTGGAACAAGAGAAGACGTTAAACAGATGACCGAAAAATGGGCAAAAACAGCACATGAAACTTCTAGGGCTCGGAACTTGGTCTTAGAGGCCGATTTTGAGTGTCCAAAATTACACAGGTTTGCTAACCTATGGATTTTCAGATGCGCGTCGTCATTCTCTTCGAAACAAAAAAAAGTAAGCACCAATCGGAGTTCGTATGCAAAAGTTATGGCTATTTTACTGAACACTGCGCAATCTAGAATTGCCTGCGACTTCACTTCTTCCTTTCGGTTAGGGCTAACAGTGCAAAACAAGAACTAGGGCAACGGAAAGGGACAAATAGAAACTAGGATCACAACCTCAAACCAGCAACAAGACGACAACGATGGACACAAACTCAACAAGCGAAACTAAAAACGAAAATTGCAAAGGCACAAGGGGTTGTAGGACAGCGGAATCGATGATGAACTTTTTTTGGGGCAATTTTTCTGGACTCTAGGTCGATGGCAAAACAAAAGTGGGGATACAAGAATTACCTATCGGGCAACCGAAGCTCTGATACCACTTGATGGGAACGGTGGCCCGATCTTCCGACAGGCAGTAGTAAGTCGATTGGTGGAGAACTAGACGTTGACGATCCGACTTCCAATCAGAACTGATTCGAACCCTGCAATCGCTACACCACGGCTCCGTTGGTTATCAACCACACACAAACACGGTTGACCTCGCCAAGAAGGCTAATCCCTGCATGCGAATCGAGAACACAAGCAAGAATAGATAGATGCAATCTTAATATTGCTAATTACCAATGAAGAACTCGAAGTTGGGGTTTCACAAACCAAACAAACGGCGAAACTGTCTAAAATAGAATAATCTAAGCAAAACCCATCTATTCTAGCGATGGATACTGAATATGTATGAGGGAGAGGGCAAGGGAGGCGGCCAAGGGGGTGGCCGTGAAACCCTACGTCGTACAAGGCCTTTGGGCCCAAGTGGAGGTGTCGCAGCACCTGTCAGATTCTGTTCGTCATATTGTTTTGATGATTTCCATTGATCTATAAGGAGTTTGGACCTGAAACCACTTCCGTTGGAAATCGCTCGTTGTGGGCTTCTCTGTAGAGTCCAAGAACGCCTCAAACGGACTTCGTATGACCCAGATATGGTTATTTTTATTTGGACTACTCCTGGGGGCCGAACTGGACTCGTGAACGAATTGGGCTTGATCTTGAGGTGAGCTTGGAGCATCAGAAGTTGTTGGACCATTGTCTTGGCTTGAGATAGAAGCATGGCTTGCTGGGCCGGCATGGTCTCATCATTTCTCCCCCTTTGGCATCAAGTACCAAAAGGGATCCATATGAACCACTCAGGAGGGTGGAGCACGATGACCACGCCCATAGAGGTGAAAGGCAAGAGGCGCCTGCGCGCTGCAATACTGATGTAAAGAAGAGCTGAGATCAGATAAGGTGGTGTTGAACTCATCCAGGTGACATCAGACCTCTTCCACCATCTGACGGGTCTGAGCCTGATATTCATCAACTCTGGCAAATTGACTCATCATGTCAGCGTGAAGGCTAGCCAAACCTGCTAAAATGGCGTCTTGTGGGACTTGCTAGTCCTTGGGTGGATCCTAAGGCTGCTGCTTGTGCTGGTGGTGCTGTGTTGGTGACCTATTACTTGAGGAGAAGCCTCACGCGGCTTGTATGGTTTGTGTACGCATCCAAGAGCTCCATTGTAGCAATAAATGGTCTTCCCACAATCAAGTGTAGAAGAAACCATCTCTCTTATAATGAAATCCACTACATCAAATTTTTGACGCTCCATAACCTTTGCTACGATGTTCCATGCATAGCCTCGAATGTTATCAAAATTGCCACTCTTTGGATGAATGGTAACTCTGATAATTTTGTTAATCAGGCTGGGCTGTGGGAAAAGTCCTACTAGCTTCCCTAGCCTTCTGACTCTGGCAGCTGATTATGTCTTCTGCATAATTGCTACTTGAGCTTAGAAACTGGAACAACCCTGCTCTCTGGAACAACTCAGGGACTCCAACAAAGAACGATATATTACAAATGTGATCCCAGTTGATCCACTTCTGATCGGCAAAAGCTTTTTCCTTATGGATTTCATAATATACCTTCTGTTGGAAGAGAGTATGGAAATGATCCTCAGCGGCACTCTGTGGCAGAAGATAATGATTAACTATTCCCATAGTGTAATACTTATCTCCTTTGATTTGCCTTAGATCTTCTTGAGGATCAAAGTTAGGTAAGGTTTCTTGTTCAGACTCCTCGCTATCTCCTTCTTCCTCTCTTCCATATTCACATCCTCATCTTCCTCCTCAAGATGGTGATGGTTTGATTTTGGAGCAAGGAGAAGGAGAGGAACTTAATGGAGAGTATGATTGATAAGAGGGCCGGTTAGGGAGGAGTAAAGAGGGAGAGACCACACGGGCACCAGAGAAACCGCTCGATTTGGCCCCACCGACTAATGTAGTACTACCGCACTTATAGCGTCGGTAGTGCCGACATCCAGTGCTACCGAACTCAATGAGTCGGTACTGTCGGTATTGACTGAAGCAACCAGAGAGAGTTGAGAAAAAGTTGCAAATAGCTCATATTCATTCAACTAATAGCAATTGACTTATATGAGCATTTCCAATTGACCAAACCTTCAATAACTCAAATTTAAAATAATTTTTATTCCAGATAAATTTTAGGAGCTTTGAAAGACAACTTTTGAAATAGGAGAACCCAAATAACTTGAGAAACAATTTAATTAGATTGTTTGAGTCAAAAAATACTTTTAGGAGACTAGAAATACCAAGATTCTAGTTTCAAAAGTGATAACTCACAAAGTGCATTAACTAGGTCAATATAGACCAAATTTTGGATTTTGAGGACGTTAAAAAGATAAAACATTGTCCAAAAGCATTTTGGCTTTTATAATTTGGTAAGAAATATATTTTGATAAAATAACTTATGAGATGAGATTTACATATATAGATTTTTGAGAAATGAATTTTAAGAAGAATTTTGTAAAAGCATCAAAATTTGATATGTTCAAATGACTTTGATCTAGTATGATCTAGTGTTTTCTTTTGAAGATATAATTGCACATATTTGATATTTTCTCATTTTAGGGACGTAGTATACGTAAACAAGTTATAATTTTCCCCCTTAATGTGTTGCTCAACATAAAATTCAAGAATCAATCAAAAGCAAACAACACCAAATGAAAGAGCAACCATGGTGCAAATATTCAAGCAACATTTGAGATATCTATGACATTTAATTCATTCCTGAATTTGCAAAAGTGGGCTTCATCAAGAGGCTTGGTGAGGATATCCGCTAATAGATCCTCGGTTCTTTTGTGGCTAATGACTATGTCACCTTTGCTCACATGATCTCTTAAGAAATGATGGCAGATATCTTTGTGCTTAGTTCTTGAGTGTTGGACCTGGTTGTTGGCTATTTTGACCGTGTTTTTATTATCACATAGAAGAGGCACACTTTTAAAATTTATTTCATAATCCATCAAGGTTTGCCTCATCCATAACAATTGAGCGCAACAACTACCGATAGATATATATTCGGCTTCGGTGGTAGATAGGGCAATGGAATTTTGTCTCTTGGAAAACCATGAAACAAGGGATCTACCTAGGAATTGATAACTTCCCGATGTGCTCTTTCTATCCACTTTGCAACCCGCATAATTCGAATCCGAATATCCAATTAAATCAAAGTTAGCACCTTTAGGATACCATAAGCTTATATTTGAGGAATACTTTAAATATCTTAGAATTCTCTTAATGGCCACCAAATGACACTCTTTAGGTGAAGCTTGAAAATGTGCATACATACAAACACTAAACATGATACGGACCTAGATGCGGTAAGATAAAATAAGCTACTAATCATAGAATGATAAATCTTTAAATCTACCAGTTTACCTCTTTCATTTAGATCTAGATGCCCGTTGGATGCCATAGAACTCTTGATGGGCTTTGCGTCCTCCATGCCAAATCTTCTGAGTAAGTCCTTCACATATTTGGTTTGGCTTACGAAGGTCCCATCTTTGAGTTGCTTGATTTGGAGTCTAAGAAAATAGCTCAATTCACCGATCATGGACATCTCAAATTCCCTAGACAACATATCACTTAATTCTTTGCAAAAATCTTGGTTAGTAGAACCAAATATAATGTTATCAACAAAAATTTGACAAACAAAGAATTCTCCATCAATTCTTTTAGTAAAGAGTGTTTTATCAACCTTCCAAATTTTAAATCCTTTTTTAGAGTAGGAAGTCTCTAAGATGCTCATACCACGTTCTAGGAGCTTGTTTGAGTCCATATAGCGCTTTAGTGAGTTTATACACATGGTTAGGATTTTCAAAACTGGGAGGTTGTTCTACAAATATCAACTCGGATATTTTTTCATTTAGAAAAGCACTCTTCACATCCATTTGAAATAATTTAATATCAAAACAAGATGCAAATACAAGCAAGATACGAATGGCTTTTAATCTAGCCACGAGTGCAAAAGTTTTACCAAAATCTAAACCTTCGATTTTGGTGAAACATTGTGCCACCAACCTTGCTTTGTTTCTTACAACAATATTGTTTTCATCTTGTTTGTTCTGAAAGATCCATTTTGTGCAATAACGTTGTGATCCTTGAGTCTTTACACTAGAGTCCATACATCATTTCAGGCCAAGTTGTTGAGTTCTTGCATAAAGTTCACCCCATCCGGATTATCTAAAGCTTTATCTACATGAGAGTGTTCAAAAGAATACAGAGTAATATTCACAAAATAAAGCAACACGAGATCGAGTTTGAAAACCTTTACTAACAACACCCAATATTAGATCTATTGGATGATCCTTTAAGATTGCGTGATGAATTCTTAGAGGTGGAGCTTGAAGTTGTTGATCATCTTCCTTTTCTTCCACCTCAATTGGTTGAGCTCGACTTGGCGTTGCGGATGTAGACGGCTCAACTTGAGTGGATGAGGTTTGATCCTCTTGGTTGAGCTTGAAGTTGTTGATCATCTTCCTTTTCTTCCACCTCAATTGGTTGAGCTCGACTTGGCGTTGCGGAAGTAGACGGCTCAATTTGAGTGGATGAGGTTTGATCATCTTGGTCCTCCTTTGGCTTGATATCTTCAAGCTTCGTATTCTTAATTGCTTGTCTCAAGCCTTTATCACCTACATCATCAAAAATTTCTTGCTCTTCTTGAGAGCCATTAATCTCATCAAATTCAACATCACATGTTTCTTCAATTAAACCCTTAGTTTGGTTGAAGACATGGTTAGCCTTACTATTCGAAGAATAACCAAGCAAGAATCCAACAGCACACCGACTTTGAAATTTTGAGAGCCGAACACCCTTTTTCAAAATATAACACTTGCAACCAAAAACACGAAAATAAGAGATGTTTGGTTTGATTCCAATGAGAAGCTCATAGGAAGTCTTTTTCAAAAGGCGATGCAAATAAAGATGGTTTGTTGCATGGCAATCGGTATTGATAGCTTCTACCCAAAAAATTATTGGAAGTACCATATTTATCAAGCATTGTCCTTGCTATTTCAATTAATGTTGTCCTTGCTATTTCAATTAATGTTCGATTTTTCCTTTCTACAACTCCATTTTGCTCCGGAGTGTAGGGAGCGGAAAGCTCATGCTTTATTCCAAGTTCATCACAATAATCTTTGATTCTTGTATTTTTGAACTCAAAACCATTATCACTACGGATTTTCTTTATTTTGAAATCAAATTCATTTTGAGCCCTTTTTACAAAACTTTTGAAAATACCAAAGTCTTTGGATTTATCATCTAAAAAGAAAACCTAAGTATATCTCGAGTAATCATCTACAATAACTAAACAATAAGAATTGCTCCTGATGCTCTTATAGGTTGTTGGGCCACACAAATCCATATGTAAGAGCTCCAATGGCCTAAATGTGGACGTAATACTCTTGAAAAGATGAGAAATAGCAGCTTGCTTACCGGCTTGGCAAGTACTACACAATTTATTTTTCTCAAACTTCACATCTTTCAAGCCCACAACAAGATCATGTTTGAAAAGCTTTTTGAGTTGAATCATCCAACATGAGCTAGCCTTCTATGCTATAACCAACCCAATGAGGTTTTTACAATTAAACATATTTGAAAGCATGACTCATTTGAGGAGAAGTCAACTAAATAAAGATTTTCAATTCTAAAGCCTTTGAACATCAAGGAGCTGTCATTTTCTTTAGAGATTACAGGCTACAATACCATCTCTAAAAAATGTGCAACTAAGACCAAGATCACAAATTTAGGCAACAGATAGCAATTTAAAATTCAAGGTTTCAACTAATGAGACATTTGAAATGGAAAGGTTGTTAGAGATAGCAATTTTACCCAATCCTATTACCTTTCCCTTCTATTGTCACCAAATGTGATCTTGTCATGTTGACCACTCCCAATTTCAAATGTGATGAATACCTTCTGGTCTCCGGTCATGTGTTGAATGCAACTGCTATCTAACACCCAATGTCGTCCACCAGTTTTGTAGTTCACCTATAAAAGAAGAATCAAACCATTTTAGGTACCCAAATTTGTTTGGGTCCTTGGAGGTTAGTAACCAAGGTTTTGGGCACCCAAATGACATTCTTTTTGCAACCAAGTATAGGAGTGCCAATAAATTTAGCAACTATTTTACCATTGCTAGTTTTCCTAAGAACATAGCATGAATCATAAACATTATTTTTAAGAGCTTTGCCTAATGGACAATCATTTTCTGTATGTCCCACATCGTGGCACTTATAGCAAAGCTTTCCATTAGACTTCAAAAACCTTGGAGCCTTATGGCTCACTTTCTTACCCTTCTTGGGAATGAATCCAAGGCCTTCCTTGTTGTAGGAGCATCGTTGATCACTTAGAATTTTATCAAAGGTCGCTTTACCCTTGAAGCATCAATTCAAGCTCTTGTTTAACTTGGCCACTTGCTCCTTAAGCTCAACATTCTCAACAAATAAACTATTGTTATCATGAATATCAATAGAATTTGAGCTAGAAGTCATGATAAGCAAATCATCACAAGAGGTTGCTATGCTAGTTTTTGATATATTGTAACAAGAATCATTTAGTCTAGGCACAGCATCAATAATGTCACAAGAAACTCTTATATCAATTTTGGACTTAGATTGATCCTTGAGAAGGAGAGTCTCATGAGCTTCCTTTAGCTCTTCATAAGAGTCTTTGAGAGAAAGAAATTCTTTTCTCAAGATCTTATACTTTGACTTCTCCTTACCAAGGTATTCATTTAAGTCCTGAAGCATGTCCATAAGCTCATCATAGGAGGGCTCATCATTGTCACTTGATTTTACCTTATGATCTCCTCTTGCCATGAGACAAAGAGAAGTGATGAATGGCAATGTAGCCCCCTCGATGGTGAATCCGGCAAGTCCCTTCTTCTTGGAAGGGGTGTCATCATCAGATGAGTCGGAATCTAAATACTCTTCTTCAGAATCCCACTCTCCAATGTGAGCCTCACCCTTGCCATCCTTGTGAAGTTTCTTAAAGAGCTTCTTGCCTTGGAATGGCTTATTCTTCTTGGGTGACTTGGTCTTGTCATCCTTCCTCTTAGGACAATAAGAGGCGATGTGCCCCTTCTCATCGCACTCAGCAACAGATGTTGGAGTAGTGGTTGTTGCTTGCATTTTGTCCCTTCCTGAATTTTTGAGGGGCGCTTAGCTTTAGCGTCTCTTCATAAATCTCTTCATTCTCCTCACAAGGATAGCCATCTCCTCTTGAGAGTCATCCTCGAAGTCATCAACCGTGTCATCGCTTGACTCCGCCTTGACCTTGAGAGCAATGTTCTTATTCTTTGAAGAACTTTTCTCCAAGAGCTATTCCTTGTCCTTCTTGTAGAGCTTATTGGTAACGAGGTTTCCGAGGAGTCCGGTTGGCATCATCCTTGGCAACTCAGGAGAGTTGAGGAACAATGTCATCAATGTCTCATATTTGTCCAGTAGAGCCCTAAGCATCTTACAAACAACATTAAGATTGGTTAGTGACGCACCAAGGCCTTTGAGCTCATTCACTATATTATTAAGCCTTGAGTACATCTCATTGATGTTCTCATGGGGTAACATAATGAAACTCTCATATTTGATCTTAAGTATATGCAATTTGGCCTCCTTAACCGAGAATGTTCCCTTATGGATTTCCGAGAGGGTAGTCCAAATCTCATGAGTGGTGTCAAGATTGCTTACTCGATTGAACTCATCCGCGTTCAAGGCTCCAAATAGAATGTTCATCGCTTGAGCATTGAGATGAGAATTTCGCTCTTCTTGTTCAACAGTGAGTGTAGGATTTAATCCCATAGCGAAAACCTCATCAACAATTCTCCATATGCTTTGGCTCATGGTCTTGAGATAAACGGTCAAGCGTATTTTCCAATATGCATAATTTGTACCATCAAAGAAAGGTGTCTTGCCTATGGATACTCCGTCGCTAACCATCCTTTACTCTCTAGGCGGTAAAACCCCGGAAAGAGAGTCCAAGCTATGATACCACTTATAAGATCAAGGATAACCGACTAGAGGGGTGTGAATAGAAGGTTTTTAAAATTATTTGGCTCTAATTGCAATAAATGATCAAGCAATCCTATAATTAAGAATTTTAATAATTAAAGCCTAAATCATCTTAGTTTCTTTAAGTGCATCAACAAGCTATGACAAAGCAATTTAACAATCCTAGAGAGAAGATTAAAGCTAAGTATACTAGGAAAGTAAATTACTTAGATTTAGACACGAGAAAGCAAACCTCAAAATGGACACAAGAATTTTATCCTGTGGTCTCGGAGACATGCCGGTCTCCCCTAATCCACGTTGTGGAAGCTTGAACAAATCAAGCAAGCTCCTTGCACAAATGAGCCTCCCTCAATCACTAGTGGTAGCTCTTCCCCGCTCCGGGTAGGCAACCTCCAACCTTCACAATCCACTAAGCCTCCTCACAAGCTTCATAGGTTCTCATGCCTCCAAGCCGTCTAGGAGGCGGCAACCTCCGAGAGAATAGAGTGATGATGCTTGCTTGAGGATGATCAAGTGTCTAAAAGGCTCAAGAATGAATTCTACACTTAGAATGCACCTATCTCTCTCAAAATGAGAATTGAATACTCAAGAGATGAGTGAAAGCTCTCAAGGTCTCAACTCGTGTTCAATAAATGTCCAAGAGGTACCCTTGCTGCAGGTGTGGGGGTATTTATAGCCCCCACCCACTATTCCAACTGTTGGGGGAAAATTCAGCATTTTCGGCACTATCGGCATGTAAAATGCGGTAGTGTCGACCCCAGACCAGCGGTCAAAATAGTGCATTAAATGCACTGATACTAGTCGTTACAATAGAATATCTGGCACTACCGCCGACTAAAATGCGGTACTACCGCAACCTGGTAGTACCGATAATGAGTTCAGTAGTGCTGAAGCCAAATTAGCCCAGAAATGGGAGCTCTCTAGATAAAGAGTACCGCCCAACAAGGTCGGTACCACCGAACTCTGGCAGTACCGCATAAACAATGGCGGTAGTGCCGATCCTGGGAAAAACACCCAAAAAGCGCTTCTTGGAAAAAGACTACCACAACAAATGGCGGTATTTTCGCACAGCGGCAATACCGAATATAACACGATGGTAGTGCCGACATGCGCAAAGATGCCTAGAAAGCACTTCTCTGGAAAATAACTACCGCTTCTTATAGCGGTACTATCACATCAGTGGTAGTACCGACTTTAACATGGCGGTAGAGCCTGCTTTACTGAATTTTCATAGAAAAAATCAAAGATGCTTTCTAACATGCAAGATAATGTCTATATGAATTCAAATTTGAGCCAAATGACACTCAAGCATATTCAAGCTACTAGTTATCACTCCCTCTTGATAGTACGCACCTAATCTAGTAATCCGATCTTTTCTCAAAATTCTAAGATCTGTAAAAGCTATGGAAAGGTCCTTAAATTTTTAATACTTTAGCTTTGAACTTGAAAATGTCAAATCTCTTAGCTCTGCCTCCATGTGCTCCTTAAGTTGATGAAGACCACCTTTTTCTCAACACTTAGAGCACCATGTTAGTCCTTTTAACCTTGATTATCATTAATTACCAAAACCATAAAAGTTGGGGGCCTAGATGCTTCAGCAGCGGCAGGTGATGGAGAGAGGTGCACCGGGGAAAGGGCAGGGTGTCGGGAATGGGAGTGGTAGCGCGGTTCAAGGAGGAGCGCGGCAGCATGGAGCAGAGAAGAGTGTGAGCAGCTGCACAGGGGAAGAGGATGGATGGAGGCGGCATGGGGAAGCGTGGAATTTTAATAGGCATGTCATTTCTATCGGATCCACACTCAGAACCGATAGCGTGGAACCGATAGAGATAACACACTTCTCTATCGGTTCTTAGCTCGGAACCGATAGAGATCACACTGGGCAGCCTTGATCACATACTTCTAGATCAATTTGATGTTGTGTATACTTATAGTCCTATGGTTTAGAAATGTTCTGAGGTTGAAAATATACTCATGTTTCAACCAAACATTTGAAACACATAGCATTATTTACATTGTTTACATTGAAGTTGTATCTTTATTTACAATATAAACATTTGAAACACATAGCATTATTTACATTAATGTAGTCTCTTTATTTATAATACAACCCTTCTTGACGATCTACACGCATGTAATTTGTTCCATACGTGTCGTCGTCACCGCTAAGACATGCCCCATCTATAAACGGAGGTATTTTATTGAATTGGTTGTAGTCTTCTTCATATATGACATTTTCAACTCCAACGATCTGCCTCTTGCCATAAAGGACGACGTGCAACCTTGGATTGGCCGGATCACGCACGTAGAAGATTTGAGTTGCTTGCTTCGTAAGGACGAACAATTCATCTTTGTAGACGAGTCTATTGAGTTCACAAGAGTAAAACCTCTGTTGTCGACCTTCACTCTATGTGGAAGTCTCTCCCACTTACATCGAAACAATGAAACTTAGTATATTCCGTAATCGAGCTCCCATATTTCTTTCATCATGCCGTAGTAGGAGTTCATTGTGATTGAGGATCCTCTTTTCGAGTGATCCTCGAACAAAGCATCTATGCTCACACCACTATTTTGAGCTGTACTTTTTGCATCTTGACTTTCAGTGTAAAAGGTGTAGCCATTAATACTGTACACCTACCATGTCTATACATTAAATCTTAGTCTATCAACCAACCATTTGACATCCTCACTGATGGAGACCTTCGCTTTTTCTTTGAGCCATGTGAGGAATCGCTCTTTATGTTCTCACGTGATGGAAAGCTCATCTATATGTAGATTCTCTTTCCGTAATATCAACTTGTACTCCTCGATGTATGGATGAACTTCTGCACTGTGTTACAAGACTGTCAAATGCGCTTTATAATACATATCAAATCGTGGACTCATTAGTTTAGACTCAATAGTTCCTTTGCCACCATGTCTGCCCTCATGACGAGATACATGAATACCAATTACTTATCTTTTACCTAGATAGTCCACGCAGAACTCAATAACCTCTTTAGTCCCATAACTTCAACAATGCTACACTCAGGCTTCGACCGATTCCTCATTTATGCCATTAATATACCCATGCACCTCTCGAACGGATACATGTAACATAGGAAATGGGGGTCCACATATCTTAATCTGTCTAACAAGGTGAACAACAAGGTGGACCATGACATCGAAGAATGACTAGGGGAAATGCATCTCAATCTGACATAGAGTTTGCACCACCTCACTCTACAAGTTTTCTAGTACATCAGGATCAATATTCTTGCAAGAAATCGCATTGAAGAAATAACATAGCTTCGTGATTGCCAACCTGAGATCCTATGACAGAATATTTCTGATTGGAACAGGGAGCATTTGGTTCATCAAGACATGACAATAGTAGGACTTCATACCAAGCAACTTCAAATCATCCATAGATACAATCTTCTTAATATTTGTGGAGTAGTCTGATGGAACTTCAATACATTGGGGACACTTGCAGAGCTCTTTTTTCTCCTTCTTGGACAAGGTGTAGAAAGTAGCAGGAATGTACGGACCTTTTCCATCCTCCTCCATCACAGCAAGCTTAGGCTTGATTCCATGTAGGCCATGTCATGGCCTGCATTTACACCATCCTTGATCTTCCTAGGTATGTTCAGTAGGATACCAATCAAATTGTCACAAACATTCTTCTCAACGTGCATGACATCAATACAATTTCGTACATCTAACTCCTTCCAGTATAAGAAGTCCCAAAATATTGACCTCTTCTTCCAAATGGACCAGGAATGAACATATTTATGGCACTTTCCATACTGAACATCGATATCCTCTACACGTGAATATACTTGCTTTCCACTCATATGCTATGGGGTCGAACAAACTTTCATCTCCCATCAAATTTATCATTCATCTTACGGTATCGATGACTTCTAGGTAGAAAACTATGATGACCCATGTACACAGTTTTCTTGGAATTCGGCAGTCACAAGTTCTCAGTCTTGTCTTCACAAATAGGACATGTTTTGGATCCTTTCGTACTTAGCCCGCCAAATTACTAAGGGTCAGGAAATCATTTATGGTTCAATATATCATGGCCCGTAGGGTGAAGTTCTCTCTTTTGTATGCATCTCACTACGACCGCCTCATTTCACAAGTTTACTAAATCATCAACCAATGGTGCTAGGTAGACATCAATATCATTTCCTAGCTGTTTGGTTCCCGTGATTAGTAACAACATCATGATATACTTCCATTTCATGTACAACCAAGAAGAGATATTGTAGGTACACAACAGAACTGGCCAAGTGCTATAATGACTACTCATATTACCAAACATATTCATTCCAACAGTACTCAATCCAAATCTTATGTTCCTCATCTCAGCACCAAACTCCTCATATTTCCAATCAGTGTTTCTCCATTGGGCCGAATCAGCGGGGTATCTCAGCTTGCCATCTTTCTTTTGAGATTTATAATGCAAACACAACAATTTTGCCTCTTTGGAATTTGCAAACAACCGCTCTAAATGGGGAATGTTGGACAAATACACAATATCTTAGTTGGTTCCCCTTTGTTTACCTTTTCACCGTTGTCGACTTGGCTCTTACGCTTCTTGTCATTATGCTTCTCTTTTTGTTTGTACCGGGTTACACCACAAACTGGATAAATATGCAATTCCTTATACGCGTTACAGTACAAGATGAAATCATTTGGACGTGCATGTATCCTTTCTATTTCCATTCCCATGGGATATAGTAGCTTCTTCACTTAATAAATACTTATTGGCAACTCGTTTCCCTCCGGAAGCACATCTGATAGAAGAAATAAAAGTGCATTGAAACTTTTATCTGTCCAACGGTGTTTTGCCTTCAATTCAAACAATATAAGGACTGGTGTATTCCACTTTGCAACTCGAGAATAACAGTTTGGCATTGTCTTTCGTCAAGCTTTTAATTTTTTTCAAACTCACTTTCTGTGTAATTTCCCTCCACATTCTGTAACATTTGATCTAAATTGTCCTCCTCAAACATATTAGGCTACAAATCGTGATCGAGTTCTAGTATGTCTTCGTTGCATACTGGACAGGTAGTACATCCATTCTTCACGATCCATCAACAATTAAACTACGCACACTAAATTAAGAAAACATTGGAGCTACAGCTAGCTATTTCAAATATTAAGATATTATTTAATTACCTTTGCAAACTAGAGGATGGGTTCCAAGATATATAATTTACTCCCTATACCTTCTTTCCTAGTTAGGAGATATACATTTACAACATTAACAATGATATCGAATTACCTAGTGCAAAATTGAAGGGACTTGAAGGAATTATCACCATTTGAAGGAAACCACAGATGAGGGGAAATCTCCTCAAATTAGGGCTTCAACTTTACCCCCTTAACACCTATCCCCGAGGATATCATAATTTCTCACCCCAATTATCGCTTCTAAAGTTGAGTTTTTTGAGGTGGTGGCGGGTTTTTTGACCTATAGAACAACAACAGAGGAGGGTTCAACCTGAATGTTATAACCTACTGGACATGCACATCATGGTCGGTTCCAAGATCAGAACTGGCCATGATACATGTACTATCACAATCGATTCTAACCTCAGAAACCAATTGTGATGACTCAGAACCGATAGTGATAAATATAACATCACTATCGGTTCTGACCTCAGAATCGATAGTGATGTTTTGCACTATATTTCTCACCCACGCCGAATCATTCATCACTATCGGTTTTTTTCTAAAAAGTTGAGAACTGACCCAAATGAAGAGATGGTGTTGTATCAGTTGTAGTAGTGTAAATCCCTAGATAGTCCTGAGTTTTTTTAAGCAAGCAAGCAAGAAGCAAACAAGAGATCAAGAAAACAAGAAAATGTGCTAGTTGTGCCATACCACCAAAATATTTACGGTCGTGAGTTTTTGTGCTTGATTTTTTGCCATCGTACGTATGTGCTGATCCGGGCTAAAATCAACAATTGGTATCAAAGCGAGGTTCTAATCATGGTGTCATGCTTGCCCCGAGGGAGGCTACCACTGCTATGCTCTGGGGTAGGCTATCGTCGCTGAGCGATGCGGTGTTGAGCGGTATCCGACAGTGCATCAAGTGTGGGTGCGGTGATGCATGCGACTCCAAGGCGAGAAGATGATGAGGTAATGAGCTGTTGTTGAGCTCTCATCTAAGTCTTTGTACCGTCGAAATTGTATCACGATTGGAGAGAATCGGCATGAGGAGATGATGTACAATAAATTATCTCATCGGTGGTAAAGAGGTGACAACGATGACATGAAGGTCATCGTTGCAAGAAGAGCTAATGTCATCAAGGCCGGAGTCACCGATAAGTCATGCCACTAGCGAAGAAAATACGGCAGCAAAGATGTAGCAGCGAAGGGTGAAAGTGATTTGTCTCCCCAATACTTCGATAACTAATGTGACAAGATGGCATTGGTGGCCATCTACATGTCTCATTGAAAAGACGGCCAAAGCTACGCGTTCTCATATTAATTGTGTCCACGAGATACCGTGGTAGATGATTCAAGACGTTGAGAAGATGTGTTCGCCATCTTGAATCAAGTAAGTAAGTTGAGACCTGGATGTTGAGGATATGTGTTCACCGTCCTGAGTCAAGTTTCGTGGGAGATGTGTTCGGGACGTTGAGGAGATGTGTTCGTTGTCCTGATTTATGTCCGTCGAAGATGAGACCAAGACACTGAGGAGATGTGTTCATCGTCTTGAGTTAAGTAAGTTGAGTACAAGATGTTGAGAAGATGTGTTCGTCATTCTGTGTCGAGTAAATATTGGGTAAGTCGTAGTTGAGACGGACTGCCTCAACAAGTTAGAGTTTAGAGGTAGTTGATGTTACAAAATTAAGAGGGTGAATGTTAGATTTAATTTTGGAAGAGGAGTTCAAACAGAGTAGAACAAGAAGAGAGTCCTTTTCTTATTCTGTTTGTTGAATCCTACTCTAATTCTTAGAGCTATAGGTTTTGATATAAATTCCTAGGTAGTCTTTAGTTTTTTTTTTAAACAAGCCAGTAAGAAAACAAGAAAATATGCTAGTTGTGTCGCACTACCAGAATATTTATGATCATAAATTCTTGTACTTGATCTTTTTTTTCAATGATACGTATGTACTAGTCCAGGCTAAAACCAACCGCAACATCCATCATCAAACTTATCGGCGAACCAATTAATCGAAAAACTCCCTGCTAGGCCACCACTTCATTATTTAGACTGTGACAGTGTGACCCAAGTAAAGAGGCAGATGACGAGATGACGTGCACGCACAGTGCTTGAAGTGCGGCTTTAAATTCTGCCTCACGCAGTCGCTCACTCAGCTCCTGACCTGAAGCGTTAAATAGCGCCCAACACACACACACAAACACTTAACAACAACGGCGAACGCACCAAACACAGAGTACCCTATAGGTCGAGTACCCACGCGCAAACGAGCAACATGAGCTCGACACCTCAGCCCAAGCGCCTCAAGGCAGTCTTCCAGAGCGCCATGGATAACTTCCTCGCCGTCATCACCGTGCCGCTGGCAGCTGCCGCCCTCCTCGCGGCGGTGCGGCTTGGGCCGGAGGAGCTTGTCGGCCGGCTCCGGGAACTCCGGCCAGTGCACCTCTTCTTGGCCGGGTTCCTCCCGGCCGCCACGGCCACCGTCTACCTCATGCTGCGCCCGCGCGCGGTGTATCTCGTCGATTACGCCTGCTTCCGCACCTCGCCAAACTGCCGCGTCCCCTTCGCCACCTTCCTCGAGCACGCCAAGCAGATGCCCGTCCTCAACGAGCGCAGCATCCGGTTCATGACGCGGCTGCTCGAGCGCTCGGGGCTTGGGGAGGAAACATGCCTGCCCCAGGCACAGCACTACATCCCGACGTACAAGTACTGCACCCTTGACGCCGCCCGCGCTGAGTTCGAGTTCGTCGTCTTCTCGGCCATCGATGACCTGCTCGCCAAGACCTGCATCACCCCCGACGCCGTCGACATACTCGTTGTCAACTGCAGCTTGTTCTGTCCCACGCCATCCTTGGTCGACATGATCATAAACAAGTACAAGCTGCGCAGCGACATCCGCAGCATGCACCTCTCGGGCATGGGATGTAGCGCGGGGCTCATCTCCGTGGGGGTTGCCAGGAACCTCCTGCAGATCGCTCCCCGAGGCGCGCACGCTCTGGTCGTCTCCACGGAGACCATCACGCCGAACTACTACGTAGGCAGCGAGCGCGCAATGCTCCTGCCCAACTGCTTGTTCCGTATAGGCGGAGCCGCCGCGCTGCTGTCAACATCCCCCGCAAAGGCCCGGTTCCGCCTAAAGCACGTCGTGCGCACGCTCACCGGTGCACACGATGGTGCGTACCGGTGCGTGTTTCAGGAAGAGGACGACAAGGGAAACATCGGGATCAACCTTAGCAAGGACCTCATGACCATCGCCGGCGACGCTCTCAAGGCCAACATCACTGCCATCGGCCCCCTCGTCCTGCCGGCGTCGGAGCAGCTTCTGTTCGCCCTCTCCTTCATTGCACGGAAGGTACTCAGCGGGCGAATCAAGCCGTACATCCCCGACTTCCGCACGGCGTTCGAGCACTTCTGCATCCATGCGGGTGGCCGCGCGGTTATCGACGAGCTGCAGAACAGCCTCAGCCTTTCCGACGAGCAAGTGGAGGCGTCACGGATGGCACTCCACCGCTTCGGCAACACGTCGAGCAGTTCGCTGTGGTACGAGCTGGCGTACACCGAGGCCAAGGGCCGCATGCGCAAGGGTGACCGCGTGTGGATGATCGGCTTCGGGTCCGGGTTCAAGTGCAACAGCGCGGCGTGGGAGTGCATCGAGCCCGCGTGCAACGCCGACGGCCCGTGGGCCACGTCGATCCACAGGTATCCGGTGGACATTCCGGACGTGCTAAAGCACTAGCTGGCTAAGCTAGGAAGGGCCTCTAGTCTTCATGTTACACTTCTATAAAATAATTCAGAATCGTGCGTGTCCCGTGAGTCAAAGTTGTAGCTTCCGTTTAGTGTGCAATCATATCTTGTTCCCCCACATTCGTGTCCCGTGAGTCAAAGTAGCACTAGTGTCTTACTGCACTGTAAAGGCTTGAAAAGTTGTTTCCTCAGCGCGGTGTCCGGCTGTCTGATATTGTACATCATCATATACGTGCGCGCGTGTGGTAAGTCTTGAAACATATATTATTCCCTGAGCACCGTGTGTCAGGCTGTCTAATTTGTACTCGACATGGACATCGCCGGTAATATTAACTACCGTCATTTTCGTTTCGCTGTAGCATGCTGTTAACAGTTACTAGCTAGAATGGCTAATTTCTAATAGCATGTACAGTAGTACAGATAGCTGCTGTCTATAGTACTCTGCCATGTCATCTATAGACAACAATAAAGACACCTCTTACAATGGATTGTCTGTAGATTGTCTCTATAAATCCCTACATTTGTATTACACTTGAAAACATGGTGATCAATAGAATATTACAACTTTGTAGTTTATTGTGGTGCTTTTTGTTGCACAACTTAAACAAATATGTGTATTAATATTATGGATGCACTACAGTGGCAAAATATTAGCATTTAAGAAAGTGATTATTTCACACACATGTTTAGTAATTGTAAACTTTGAGTGAATTATTCAAATTATGATAGCATTCGTTCGGAATAGAATTTGTCAAAATGAGTACATATGGAAATTATGGACCAACAGAAAAAACTACATAATAAGGTTACTCAAATTAGGAAGCACTAATTTCACTTATTCCTAAAGTTTTCCTATATATGATCGACTAAATCTCTCTTCAGTTCTGTATGTGTTGGACGAGCACGAATTGTTGAATTCCTTCGTAGCACGCCCGTGAAGCAAATGTTAGGGCCATTGTTGACTTCCGATGGAAGAACAAAAGATGTCCCTGGAATCTCGTTCAAGTCTAAAGGAACTTTTGTCATTTCTCGTTTATCTTCAACAATCATATTATGAAAAATAATGCAAGCTTCCATAATTTTCTCGACGGTGACCCGTTTCTTCAACCATGCTGGACGCCGGACGATGTTAAAACAAGATTGCAATACTCCAAATACCCTCTCAACATATTTCCTTGCCCCTTCTTGATGCCGTGCAAATAATTTGTCCTTCTGTCTGAGGAAGGGGTATAGTCTACACGAAGACGACCCATTCAGGATAAATTCCGTCGGCAAGGTAGTAACCTTTGTCATATTGCCTTCCGTTGATGGTGAACTGCACCCGTGGAATTCCCCCTTTCAACTCTTCAATGAACAACGGTGACTGATTAAGCATGTTGATGTCATTGTTTGACCCGTCTACACCGAAATAAGCATGCCATATCCGAAGATCATGTGAAGCAACCGCTTCAAGGATCATAGTAGGGACACCATGATCACCACGGGTGAATTGGCCCCTCTATGCGACATGACATTTCTCCCACTGTCAATGCATGCAATCAATGCTCCCTAGCATGCTAGGGAATCCACGAGACTCGCCGATTTGAAGCAAACGCTCCACTTCATCACATGTAGGGTGTCGCAAATACTCTCCGCCAAACTTCTCAATCACCCCTTGCGCAAACTTACCCAAACACTCCAATGCAGTGCTTGGACCGATCATTAGTACCTCATCAAGTTGGTCTGCAGGGGTGCCATACGCTAACATACGAATTGCAGCCGTACACTTCTGCAAGGGTGAGAGCCCCAGCCTATTATTGGCATCTACCCTATAAGTGAAATAGGGATCCCACTCTTCCAGAGCACTCACGATTCGTTGGAATAGGGGTCTTCTCATTCGAAACCTTCTGCGAAACATTCCATCGGTGTATAGAGGATGTTCAGAGAAGTAATTTGCCACAAGCTCCTTATGGGCGGCTTCATGGTCCCCTGATATGTACCTCCTAGTACCACTTCGGTGTCGAGATGATTCAACACTTTGTGACTCTAGTTTGGCCTTCAACTCGGCATCGATCTGCATGTCAATTTGGTCCAAAATCTCTTGCTCGGCAATGAAGTCTTCCAACATGTAAACTTCAGTTAGGTCAAAACTGTCGGTGTCATCGACATCGTCAGAGTAAGAAGATGAGCTTGATTTGAACGACATGTTGTGTCGATGAGGTTCTACATGATCATTGAAATATTTGCAGTGTTAGCAAACTTTTCTTATTCAGAACACTATTAATCCAACATAACATGATAAAGTAAAGTTTCCAAAATGTTCATATGCATAATTATTTCGAACTAACAGTTTATAGTAACCTGGTGGTTAAAGGCAATGACAAAGTAGTTCACTAAATAGAGTACAATTGTGAACAAACCTGTTTGCAAACCCATGCAAAAAATACTAGTAACGCAGTGGTAAGCAATGAGTGGATTAAAAAACTCACATGGTTGGCGATATCACTTGAAGCTACCTGATTAGTTGTGTCATCTTCCTGGCAACCACAAAAATCATGAAACATGGTTGTAGTTTTCTGGTTTGGCGTTACTTTTATAAGTAACTTTAGCTTGACTCGGTACAGTTCGACAGCTTCATGATCCTAGTCAAATGCCAAAGAATAGGACTTTCACCATGCAGTGTTTAACTGACAAAACAAAACAGAGTCTATCTCCATTCAAATATTCACTCCTCAATCCCATCCCATCAGCTAATAACATGAATTAGTTGCACATGGAGAGTAGTACAACAAACCAAATAGTACTGCACTAAATGCCAAAGAATAGGTCTTGCACCATCATTGTTTGACTGACAAAACAGTGAACCAACTACTAGATAATCAAAACAAAACAGTCTTCCATCACGACCAGTGGCACTACTGGATAAACAAACCAAATAATCAAAAGTGTGCATTAGATAGCTAGGGCTACTAGAGCTAAGGAATAGATTTTGATCAGTTGCAAACTAAAAGGCCTATCTTTCATTGTCGGAAGTTCTTTCTCCTCACCTGATCCGCACAATGCCATTGTATCTTATGTTGTGAAGCAGTAATTACTTTAACATTGTAAGTATGGTTTTCATGCTTATTAGACCAATTAAAACGACCACCAGACATATCCACCTCCCTCATTTCGTAAGTATTTATGACATAATTAAACCTGTCATGGTTCCTTGACCCTTGAAAGGTTTAATTTTTTTCAAAACAATTTGTGTAAGTTATTCTCTACTTTGTCTAAGTTTTGTTGTTTCCATCTCAGCAAATAATTTGCTTCCACTACTGTTCAGTTTTTCTCACTGCTTCGTTCACCCAAGAATTAATATTTTTCAACTAGAAGATGGCTTGTGGAACTCTGAAATTAACATGAATGATGTTAGATAACTTACAAATCTACTAAACAGTTGAAGAAGAAGAAATTAAACATGGAGCAAAATGGAGGCATCACCAGAGGCAGCTCTTCTAACTTGTAGATGCTTGCGTACTCTCTGTGCCGATGCAAGTGTTGTGGCTGCAAAGAGAAACAATATGAGTCCCTGTACCAACCCCCAATACATCAGAAACATAAAGGAGCTATTGCCAGTAAAAAGCGAACCATTTTGTGCTCTGACCATAACAGAGCAAGCAACGGATGAGCCGTCTTGCTCTGCACCTGTAATCAAAATCATTTAATGTGTTAACACCAAGCGGACTTGTGTAACCTAAGAAATCGGCAACATTTACTGAATGCTGAACATGTGCCTCTGACGAATATATAGTACCCCCAGCATTGTAAGCAGTAATTACTCTTTCATTGTAAGTATTTGAGAAGAAGAATCTACCTCCCTGTTTCTTAGTAATTGAGAAGAAGAATCTACCCCCAGCATTGAAAGCAGTAACTTTCCATCGGCAGCATTGTAAATCTGGAATACTACTAGGTCATTAGTAATGGGCTTCACCTCCATTCAGTGATGGAGATCCAATATCCAAGGGATTTCCAAGTGCAAAAACAGCAGCAGTTGTAAACAGTTATACTACTAGCTCATTAGTACACCAAGTAACTGAGCCTCACGAAAATCTTCCCAGATTTTGCCAAGGAATAAAACAAAGCCATTGAAAACAAAAGTCTCTGTCTGTGCATCATGAGGATCAGGTTGTAGATATCTCAAGCAAACATCTATAAGACCTGCATTAATTCAAGCCTCTTTACCACTGCACTAGTTTGAAGCAGGTTGTGTACATAAGGAAAGTTATTAACACACAAGGCCTAAAACAGTGAAGTGCCGGAGGGTTAAACTCTCAACAAGAGAATGAATAGCCATCACTTTGTACCAAAAAAAAGAATGCAGGCAAAGGTCAAGACCATACCACATCAGACTGCCCTATTTTATAGTCCGAAATTTTTGGTTCTGAAATACAAAAGTATATGAAATGCAAGCAAAACTAAACATTGAAGTATAACCTAATTAGATTTATAACACTTTAACAGAAGGAGTAGCTGTTTTACATGATAGTGCATGCAAATAAATCAAATAACAAATTACACAAGCTTGTGGACAGAGCAGTAAGTACACTACGGACTCTGGAGAAGCATCACACCATGACTTGTTTGAACAATTCAATTTTCTGATCAAATCCATCTATTCCCTGTGCAATAAATAGTTCAATAATTAGATTATCAATGGCAAAACTAGTTATCTGTATGTATAGCACTATGATTTATGTTCCGATACAAACAAAAACAACTTCCAAGTTCTAACTGTTCTCTACAGTATAGAATATTAATCAGTTTAATATTTACTCCAAGGGAAATATACTGATCACCAAGGACCAATATACTGAATGAGTAGCTTGCGGCTGAAAAGGTATTTTCTGAAAATGGACTTGCATTGAACTCAATCTTGAGAATAGACAATGCGAATATTACACCTGTCCCCTTGTTTAGCTCATAAAGCATCATAAGAGATCAACTCGCACAAATACCACATATGTACCAACTGCACCTTAAAGTTGCTGATTCTATTCCAGTTAGCATCAGTACCATTTTCCCCCTGCCTATGAGTTTGTAGCGCATAGAACATAAATCTAGGCCATCTACTTATATATATTCCCAAAATTAACAAAACTAACACTTGACAATAGTGCCCAATGAAATTCATAATCTACCAATGTTCATGAGAAGAAAAAACTATCTAAAATGCGCATTTTGTAATTGCATCAAAAGATATATTCACAAGGGAAAAAAATCTTATGAATATATATTCAAAGAAGGAACATAAAGAATATATCTTCATGGAAGTTTTCCAGCCAATAAATATTTCAACACAAACGGCTACTAAACCAAGATTCCAGATTACAACCAAAACAGTTACTACTAACCTCTAACCAACACAGGTCATGCGTTGGTCAAATACATACTTAATACGCGCTAATTTGCATTCTTGTTCAAAAAATGATGCCTCATGGGATGAACTACTAAACCAATCCAAGTAAGTTGAGATATCATGCAATCATCAAACAAAACTGCATTATCACAGCAATAAATTATTCAATGGCAAAACTAGTTATCTGTATGTATAGCACAATGACTTACGTACATGCACAACTAATTTACTCAGTCACTACATGCTAGGGATCAGACTGATCAATGAATGAGTGTGTTGTATGTATTACTGTGCAGTGCAATGCAGTCCTCGATCCATCATAATTATTATACAAGCTCATCGATCACAGCATAAGCAATACCCTCAATTATGCACAAAGCTTAAAGCCAACCAAAAAAATATAGACTTTATTCACAAGAATACTAAGCAATACATTACGCAAGTTCCTGAACCAATTGACAAACATACTTGGAGTAGAGGAAAAATCTTAGTGAGTGTTGCCAAATAATCTCTCTCTCATAGTGTTAAGTGCGTTGACATGCTCATTCTTCATTTCATCTGTCATCCCTATTGTATCTTGCATAATCAACACTCTGTACGTTTTCATCATTTCAGACTCCTTTTGAAGTTTTTTGGCCTCTTTCTTGTCCTTTGCTGCAAATGCTGATATCTTTGCTGATTCAAGCTTCTTGGCGGAGAGACGTTGTTGCAATTCTAGCATACCACTAAGATTGTTTTTGGCTTCAGCCTGGAACAGCTATGTACTTGTCGAGCACATCCATATCCATTGTAGCGGTCTTCGCCTTTCCTTTACCATTGCGTTCAGCCTTCACTGCTTTTGTTCCTATTGGGCACGGGATATCGTCGATATTTATAGGGGACGATGTATGCAAACCTGTCTCCCATGCTTCCGATACCTTTCTCTTTTTCATTTTCTCGAGCCACTCATTGTATGTCTGCCACTTGGGCTGCTCTCGAACTGCCTTCCAATAATTAATGTGATGAAATTGCCCCATTTCGTAGTCTACCTCGTAGAAAGCATGGGCCTTGTCCATCAATTGGTCATCAAATTGCCCATTAGTATAAATGTTGAAGGCCTTATTCCAAGAGCACTGAAACCGGTACACTAGCTTGTTAACTGTAACATCCCAATTTTTGTATTTATTTATTTTATTGTGTTATTTGGACATTTTATGCATTCCCTGAATTTAGTGGATTTCTCTGGATTTTATTTGTAATTATTAAATATTTGGTATACTGGTCTTTTGAGAAAATTATTTATTTAATTATACATTCAAAGTAAAGTTTTTATCAAAAATATTTAATTTGGGTTCCAAAAGTCTCAAAATATTTTTGAGAATTTCCTGGGATTAATTTGAATTTATTTTAAACTAGGTATATTGGACTTTTGTGAAAATTAATCAAATATAGATAAATTTAATATAAAGTTGGGCTAAAAATATTTTATTTGAGTTAAAAATGTTTCAAAGTATTTATGAGAATTTTATTGGATTTTTCCTGATTCTTTTATTGCCTTAAACTAATTAAATGAATTTCTGTATTTGTTTTTAAAGAAAAAACCAGGAAATATTTAATAGTAACGGGACATAGCCCATTACTGCTTTCGGTCGGCTCGGTATTGTGCGGCTCAAATCCGCTCAAAACCCTAACCCTAAGGGCCGTTGGATCTTGATCCAATGGTCGTGCTTTCCTCCACGTTGTGCCGCGCTGTGGGCCGTCGGATTGGATATGTGTGGAGGGCTGGGATGAAGCCACATCACTTCTCCGAGTCACCACTGGACTCCGCCGCACCGCCGTTTCTGCCATAGAGTCTGGGTCGGGCACGCCTCCCTAGGGCCCTATTTAAGGCGCCGCCCTGCGCAGCATGAAGCCCGAGTCGCGCCATCCCTTTTGCCCTAACTCATCAAGCCCGAGTTGCCGCCGTTAGCTCGTGCTTGCTCGCCGAAGTTCTGCTGCGCATCGCCGCGTTCTTCTGCCGTTTCCACCGCCGTAGAGACCTTTTGGCTGTGTTGAAGCCCGGAGTTGGACTCATCGCGCCGAGACCAATCTACCCGTCAGATCCGCCTCGCCGTTTGGTCGCTGGAGTGTCGCGCCGCCATCTTCTTTAGCATGATGTTGAGGATGAGGTATTGGTTCCTACTGTTCAACCAACTGTAGCACCTTTGGCACCTACCGCTACATCACATACAGCTGAGCATCCTCAAGCTACAACCTCATCTGTACATGCTGAAAATGAAGATGAAGAAGGAGAAGTTTCTGAAATTACAACTCCCTTGCATGTTCAAAGGAGGCATCCACATGAACAGATGATTGGAGATTTAAATAAGAGAGTCACCCGGTCCAGGTTTATTGCTTCTGATACTCATGCTCATTCTGCTTTTGTTGCTTCTTTTGAACCCAAAGATATATCTCATGCATTAATCGATTTAATCTTGGATCAATGCCATGCATGAGAAATTAGAGAATTTTGAACGCAATAAAGTCTGAAACTTGTTTCTCCACCTCCGATTTTAATATTATTGGAACAAGATGGGTTTTCAAAATAAATAAAGTGAGGATGGTGTTGTTGTTAGAAACAAAGCTAGATTGGTTGCTCAAGGTTTTTCACAAATTGAAGGTTTAGATTTTGATGAAACCTTTGCTCCTGTTGCTAGAATTGAAGCCATTAGAATTCTTTTAGCATTTGCTGCATCTAAAGGTTTTAGATTGTATCAAATGGATGTGAAAAGTGCTTTTCTAAATGGCTATATCAATGAGGAAGTTTATGTTAAGTAACCACCTGGTTTTGAAAATCCAAAGTTTCCAGATCATGTTTACAAATTGTCAAAAGCTTTGTATGGTTTAAAACAAGCCCCTAGAGCATGGTATGATAGGCTAAAAACTTTTTTACTTGAAAAGGGGTTTACAATGGGAAAAGTTGACAAAACTCTCTTTTTACTCAAGTAAGGCAATGATCAATTATTTGTTCAGATTTATGTTGATGATATTATCTTTGGTGGTTCCTCTCATGTTTTAGTGTCTGAGTTTTCAGAAATCATGAAGAAGGAATTTGAGATGAGTATGATGGGTGAATTAACTTACTTTTTGGGACTGCAAATCAAACAAGTGAAGGAAGGTACTTTTGTTCATCAAAGCAAGTACACAAAAGATTTGCTTCGTCGCTTTGGGATGGAAAACTGCAAGCCGATCATGACACCGATGAGAGGCACTTGCACACTTGATCCGGATGAAGATGGTGAGCCGGTTGATCAAAAGGAATATAGAAGCATGATAGGTTCACTTTTGTACCTCACTGTATCAAGGCCGGATATATAATTTGTTGTGTGCTTTTGTGCTCGTTTTCAAGCTTTCCCACGTGCTTCACATCGCCAAGTTGTCAAGCGAATTTTCAGGTATCTTCATGGTACTCAAGAATTTGGCATATGGCTTTCTGCTTCCTCATGTATTAGTTTAAGAGCATTTTCTGATGCTGACTTTGGAGGTTGTAGAATTGATAGAAAAAGTACATCTGGTTCATGTCACTTCTTGGGTAATTCTCTTATTGCATGGTCATCTAGAAAACAATCTTATGTTGCACAATCAACTGCTGAATCTGAATATGTAGTTGCTGCTAGTTGTTGTTCTCAAATTCTTTGGATAGTAGCTACAGTTAAAGATTATGGGGTTAATTTGGATAGTGTTCCTCTTTTATGTGATAACACTAGTGCAATTTGTATTGCTAAAAATCCTGTGCAACATTCTAGAACCAAACATATTGAGATCAGATTTCACTTTCTTAGGATCATGTAGAAAAGGGAAATATTGCGCTTCATCATGTGGATACTGAATATCAATTGGCGAACATTTTCACAAAACCGTTGTCTTCTTCTCGTTTTACTTTTATTCGGGGAGAACTTGGGGTCGTTCATCCAATGGGTTTGTTTTGAGGGGGAGTTTTTTGAAAACTTTGTAATATTTTGTAACATACTTTTTATTTTGTGTGTCTCTTAAATGAAAAACAAAAAAAATGAGAAAAATAATGAAAAAGTAATGAGCATTGTATTTGATACACATATGTCATTTGAAGCCATGTTTATGCTACAAGGTCTTTGCAACTTCATGTTTATGCATATATGGTGTAGTTTATGTCATGACTATTTAATTGGAATGACAACTTGAATTAAATCTTGTCATGGTTGAACTTTCTTGGCTATCTTGATCCTACTCAAAATATGAAATTTATCAAAATTAAGTGCTAAAGCTCAAATTGTGATTGTTGATAAATGCAAGATCAAGGTTATGTACTATCGCACTTCTTCTTTACGAGACTGCTTATCATTGCACTTTGATATGAACTTGGAAGAGGTTGTGTATGACCGAAACCATGAAACCTTAAGCTTATGAAATGAGGCTTAGCATGGTTGAAAAGTAAGGCTGATGGTGCATATAATTCCTTGCAATTGTTATTGTTGCAATCAATCAATAAACCAGTTTTTCTTTACAAAAGGCATCAATGATTTGTACAAAAATTTCAGGTTTTAAGATTGTTGAGAAAGCGAGATCATGCCATGCAAAAAATTCGTTAATAGTACTTGATTTCTAGTTATGCTTACTCTACATTGTCTATGTGTAGATTTGAGGGTGCAAGTATTTTTGATAGCATGGCTTGGTGATGAATTTGCAACATTTGTGGATGACTTAGAATGCTCATGACACAAAAAAAATGTCAAATTTAAAAAAAGATTTTATTTTCTCTCTTTTGTATTCTTGATGAATCCATTGTCAAAGGGGGAGAATTTTGCCACTTTTGGAGGAGATTTTTGAAGAACTTTATACATGCTTTACACATGCACATGTTCTTGTACAAGTGGTATTCAATCATTCACTCACATTTTTCTTCTTAGGGGGAGATTTTTCTTATTTTCACCTAGGGGGAGTTTTTTCACTTTGCATATTTGTCAAAGGGGGAGATTTTGTGTTTGTCACTTTGGCTTTTGATTTTAGAACTTTTTGATTTTAAAACTTTTCTTGTGAGATGAATGCCAATGTTCAATTCTAAGTGGTGTTGCCAATGTTTTCATCAAGAGGGAGATTGTGAAATCATGTGCTGAAAAATTGTCTTAGTAATGAAATTGGCATTGCAAAGTGGTTGTGCTCATGGCATGTGTGGTGTTTTGGCATGTGCTGTTTCAGATGTTTACTTGATATGCTTGTGATAGCATGGTAATAGTTTTACTTGATGCAATGCGCTCGTGTGAGTGGTTGCATAAACTGATATTGAGTCAAGTCGTGGACTTGTGCTCGGAATTGTTTCTTGTTTATTTATGTGCAGGTGTTGCTTGAGGGCGAACGTGGTCGATGACGGGACTGGAACTAGGTTCATGGAGGAACTGAGGTTCGGGACTAGGTTCAGGGAGGAACTGAGGTCCTAGTGGTCAAGGATGTCATGCGGGACGTTCGGGCTAGAGAACAGTGCACATGAAGGCTGGTTAGTCACGTATTTATAGCATGTGGGCTGTACATGCGTGCAAGAGTTGTTTTTGGCCATGTTGGGCCAGGTTGAGATGTATACAAACTCTTTCCATGTTGGAAGTGGAGTTGTATTCAATCTCTTTATGTTTGCTCAGTATAAATAGGGGGAGGTGTCTCCTGTTTATTTTGAGCGCTGAGGTTTTAGGGTTTGTACTCTTTTGTTTGAGTGCTGTAACCATATCAAAAATAAAAATCCTTCCTGCATCTCCAACGTCTGGCGATTTTCGTTTTGCTCTTGGCAGCTGTGCATTACGGGGATTTTGTTTGCTCCTGGTGCGGCATCTGGAAGACCACGTAAGGAAAACAAATCAAGAGCATAGTTGATCGATCGCCTAAAGTTTTGGTTCGTGGTGGAGTTTGTTTCTGAAAATCAATCCTCGTCATTATTTAATTCAGTCATCTTGCGAAGGTAATATCTTAAGATCCGTAGGTTCTATCGAGTTGATTCTTGTTGGGTTAGATTCATAATTGAATCTACTTTCTTTAGTTAAAATTTCTCACTAATCCAACGGTGGGATCTTCGGTTAATCTTATTGTTTGAGTTTGATCCGTCGCTAGTTTGAATTTGGTCTGTCGCTGTTAGATCGTTTTTGTTTCAGCCGTCTTTGAAAGAATATAACTCTAGATCCATATGTCCGATTGAGTTAATTCTTTTTGTGTTAGCTTTGGAATTGAATATAGTTTCTAAAGTTAAAATTTTATATCAATCTAACAGTTAGATCTTTAGAAATATTAGTTTTAGTGAACATATATCAGTCTGTCTCGTTTGGTCCGGCGTGAATTGATTTGGTTTTGCTACAGTAGAAATTTGGTCCGTCATACATGCAAAACTCTCTATCCGAAGTGAAGTTTGGTCCGTCATACATGTGAAAATTTGGTCTGGCACGAAGTTTGGTCCGGCGTACAAGTAAAAGTTTGGTCCGGCGCAATAAGGTTTCTGTTGAATACAAATTAAGCGATCTGAGTTTGTTTGGGGTGTTTCAAAAATCATAAAAAATTTATTTTAGCTTCCGCGCAATCATTCACCCCCCTCTGATTGCTAGATTAGTATATTTCAATCCTACAATTTTGGTTTGGGAGGGCGTGATTTCGCCGCGTGTCAAAGACCGGGGCAGTCGCGTCGCCCTCTTCCACCATCACTGTCTCAGAGCCATCGGATCATGATCGTGCGTCCACGATTTCTCCGTGTGTTCGCAACCCTAGCCGTTGGATCAGATCCGTGCAGATCAGATCGCATCGGTACCATGATCAATCGCGTGCCGCCGCGTGGCCTGCGCATCAGCCGAGGCGCCATGCGCCGTGTCCACCGTGAACCGAGCCGTTGGCTGTGGACCGGATCCATAGACCCGAGACGCATGTCGCACTCTAGTATTGCCACGTGGCAGTGACATCAGCATGACGCAGAAAAAGGATTTTCAGTATAAAAATAATTTGGTTTATTATTTTGATTTCAATTTTATGATTTTTTAATCTTCCACGAGCCTGTTCTCCCTCATACGAGCTCCGATTGAGGTGATTCAAATTTCTCAAAATTTATAAAATTGAGATCTATTTAATGGTGAATTTTATTTGAATTTTAGAGATTGTTTGCTCTCTATTTTGCTATTTATTTGTTGTTCTCTTTCTTTTCGCGTAGATGGTGAATTGTGCGTCGCATCCGAGGAAGATCCGTTGACTCAAGAACAAAGTCTAGAGCAAGAATAAGGGCTTTTTTAAGGCAAGTTGTGCTTTGATCATGTTGGACCCATGTTTATAAAATCGCTATATTGATTTTACCTTATTGCATATTATTTCATGTATACAATTGTTTCAATTAAATTGGGACTTAGCTATTATTCCAAATGTATCTATACCCTACCTTGTCATTTGTATGCTGTGATCTATTGTCACCCTAGATTGGTTCACTATAGTTGGTTAATACTTGTAACATCCCAAAATTTGCCTATATTATTATTTTATTGATTTTTATGCATTTTATGAATTTCTAGAATTTATTGGATTTTTTTGCAATTTATTTGAATTTATTTTGAATTATGTATTTTGGCCTTTTTGAGAAAACTAATTAAATATATACAAAGTTTATATAAAGTTTTGCCAAAAATAATTTTATTTAGGTCCAAAATGTCTCAAAGTATTTTTGAGATTTGTCTGGGATTTTTCCTGTATTTTATTTGCCTAAAACTAATCAAAGTCATTTCTGCAATTATTTTAAAAGGAAAATTCGTGGAAAAGTCCAGAGAGCAGTATTGGGCTTGGCCCGTTAATGTGCACGTGAGTTAGCCCGTTTGCGGCCCAATTTCTAGAGGGTTAATCGTCCACCGTTGGATCTAAATCCGACACACGAGGTGAGTTCAAAAACCCTAGCGATTTCTGACCGTTGATCTAGGTGGCGTGTTGGACCAGGATAGCACCGCGTCACGTGTGTCATGAGCCGTCCGATCGGACACATGTCACGCTGCTGTTCATCGTCTCCGTCGCGAACTCGGAGTCCGCCGCCGTTACGATGTTGGTCTTTCTCGCCGTGTAGGGCTCGGACGCCTAGGGTATTTAAGGGATGGGTAGACCCCAAGAATCGCCGTCTCTCAGCGTATCCGTGAGCCCTAGAGTTGTCGCTTGCGCCACTGTAGCCATCGCTCCAGAGCTCGCTGTTGTTCCTTGCTGCACCTCTGTCAGTTTCGCCGTAATTCGTCGCCGTCCGGTGTCCGTTCGCCGCCGTTTTTTCCGTTGGAAAATAATCCGATTGGAGATTCGGCGATGCTGACGTCATGATGAGATCACGCTGACAACATAAATGCAGTTTTCAGTATAAAAATAATTCAGGAAAATCAGATTTTATAATTTCTATATTTTCAATATTTATAACTTTTGCTATATTTCTATATCATAAATGACATCATGAAAGGCTATAACTTTTGCATTTTAACTCGGATTTGGGTGATTCAAATTTCTAAAAATTTGTAAACATGATATCTATTTAATGGTGAATTTTATTTGATTTTTGGAGTTTATTTTCTCTCTATTTTGGTATTTATTTGCTATTCTCCTTCGTTCACGTAGACGTTGAATTGTGCGACGCTTCGGAGGAGGATCCGTCAACTTAAGATCAAATTCCAGAGCAAGACCAGAACCTATTCGAAGGCAAGTTGTGCTTTGATCATGTTGGACCCATGTTTATAAAATCGCTATATTGATTTTACCTTATTGCATATTATTTCATGTATACAATTGTTTCAATTAAATTGGGACTTAGCTATTATTCCAAATGGATCTATACCCTACCTTGTCATTTGTATGCCGTGATCTATTGCCACCCTAGATTGGTTCACTATAGTTGGTTAATACTAAAATCAACATGGATGGTTAGACCGTGTTAGTTGCTTAGCCATGCCACGTCATCACATGTACTTGAATCATTGATAATTAATGTTGACTAATGGAATATGGAACAATGATATGAACTTGTGTGTTATGTGAGATCACATAGTGAGATTGAGTTGTAGTGGCGAGTCATGTTACGCAACGATGTTGAATTGTTGATGGCATGTGGTGCTTGGTAATCAACTGGGGTGATAATCACTTAGATTGGGGCAAGTGGCAAGGGGCGAGTATGCCAAGGTGGGCCCGATGGGCAGAGGGTATGTGGAAGTCTTGCTTCGATTATCCTAAGAACTTAACCTTTCAAGCCTTTGACCTGAGTCAATCATGCAACCACATGTCTGGCATGGGACAGCCTAGCTAATTAATTTGTGATGTCTTAGCTTGGTACTATCAATGGCGGTGTGAGTTCCCAAGTTATGGAGCAACTCACATGGCACAAGAGGGGGGTCCTGGTTGTGGTTTTCAGACCCACCAGTGTTAGAACCTTAGCTGGTAGTACTGGGTTAAGCCAGAGCATTGTAAAGGCTTTGTCATAATCTCTCCGCCAACACACTAAAGGAAGTGTGTCAATAGCTTGGCAATAGGAGACGATCATGTCATGTGGGTAAAGTGCATAACCTCTGCAGAATGTAAATCTATTCGAATAGTCGTGCTCGCGGTACTGAGCAACGCTTAGGAATACAGTTAAGGGTTAGTTTAATTAAATGGAAAACTTGGTTGGGATGGCGGGATCGCCATATGGAAGGTTGGAACTTGACTTAGGAGTGGAAAGTTGGTTTACTTGAGAAATGCTGAATCTATCTACTACTGTTATTTGTTTTACAGTCTTTACAATCTATCTATTGTATTTGTTCATAAATGCTGCTTATTGCAAAATAGCCATAATAGCCTTTTCTTTTGGAATAAGCCTTGCATATAGTTACATAGAATTGCATTCTGTGCACAACTTGTTGAGTGCTTTAAGTACTCATCCTTGCCCACAACAACATCACCAGTTGAGGAGTCTACATCCATGCTGGAGAAGGAATACCAGGAGGAGACGAATGTTTAGGGCGCAAGCCTTGTCAGTTGCCTGTGGTATACTGAGGGGTTATCTACGTTTTCATTCCACTGCAGTTTAATTTGTTATTCAGCCTTGCGAGGCATATTAATGTAAGTTCGACCATAAGGTCATTCAACAAGTATTAATCAATATATTAAGTCTTTTATTATGTATCCGATGTGTATGATTATGATATACATCTATGTTGAGCCTATGTGCACTAGCGTTATCTTGGATTAGTGCGGTATACACAGAGAGACCGGATTTGCATATTCGGGTCCCGACATTAACACTGTGCCAACGGTCCTTGACTTGCTTTGCAAGTCTTCTCCGAGTTTTGGGAGTGGTGCTATTGAAGGCACTAGTAACATCTCCCCAATATCGATCATTCTTCTTGTTATTTCCATTGATTGGGTCATTAGAGTTATTCAACCAAGAGCACATCTACATCGTGGATAAGAAAGATTAGCTATTGTTGACATTCTGAAGATAATCAATTGTTACTCAGATTACCAGGTATTATTACATACATTAGAAACTTAGCAATCTTAGATCCTCCTCTTTCATCCATGCAAGCCGCTTCTAGGTCCTAATTTCACCATCCTCGTCGCCACTATCAACATTGATGTGTGGCTGCGATTGCAAGCCGGATGGTGCAAGTGGAGTGCTCGAATTGGAACATTTTGGTGATGGAATCCCTACGGGGGCCGATGGCTGTGGTGGCGGGGTTTGACCATATTGTGCAGGACTGCCAACGAAATGGAAATGTTGCGACTGATGAGGATGTTGTCCAGCATAGGGGAAAGTAGATGGATTCTAGAAATAGCTTAGGAAGCCACCGAGTGGACAACAATCCTTCCCCCTGGAAAAAACATAAAATCCATGCAAACATGGAATTGCAATCACAAGTCTCTCACTACAGTGATTGAACTAACTACTTATAGAGAAAAACAACACAATATATAAAAAATGACACAAGCATTATGTGAAACAACACTAATCTTCAGTTAATAAAAATATCAGTGCTTCGGCTTTAATCTACTACAAACTTTCTCTGAATTCCAAACTTTTGAAACACAACATTTCCAAAAATATAGTTTTCACCCACCACAAAAGATAATAATCCAAACTAATTGGGGTTTAATTAAGTACTGGTTTAAGCCAGGAGGCATGCATGTACAATTAGATTGCATGTATTTAGGTCTGCACTCACATAGTAGCTTTTCATGATAGTTACGGGTAGATAATGGCATAAGAAACTATGTTCAACAGAATGAATTGCAAAGATTAGATAACCACTAGAACCATAATATGTAGCCACCACATACAGAACTAATCATAGCCACCGTAAATCCAATAAAATTGGCTCAGCAACTACAGTCATAACAATAGCTCAAAGAACTGAATTTCAGACCAACAAATCCCTAGCTAATGTACAAGGCAGGAAATTAGGTTGAGATAACTCATACCAGTGTTTTGGATCTGAAGGATGGCATGCGAAATCGGGTTTAGCCGCTTCAGTTGCGTGCCTGTCTGTTGGGACTTCTTGAGTTGAGGAAATGGATTGGGTACTAGAGGATGTGATTCCCCACCAAGTTGCATCGCTGGAGCGGCCGGCAGCATCCACGTGCTCCACAGAGGAGGCCGAAAGAGATCCCCATGGCGGCGGCAGTGGGGGATCCACCCGTGACCCTCGGCAAGTCATCTTCCTGCCCTGCGGGGCACGTTGTGGAGGCCTGGGATTGGAGGAGGAGCACTTCGATGTCATGGAGAGGCGAGCAGACTTCGAGGGGAATCACCACAAGAAGCACAGCCTAGAGAATAAACCATTCGCAAGTGAGGATCGTGGAGGAGAAATCACGTGACTTGGGGAGAACATTGCGCGCGCGCGCGAAAGGAAGAAGATTTTGCGCGCAACGGGGAAGGAGAGGAGATATCGTGAGTTCGGCACCGAGTGTGGCGCACCTGATCCAACTGCGAACGATGGAAGCAACGACGAGTATACAACGCGGCGAAAGGAGTCAATATGTGGGCGAATCGACCATCAGGTTTTTTTATAGAAGACCTGCTTCTCTCTCTTCTCTCTCATCCAACTCAATAAGATTCCTACGTGGCATCTGTTATAGACAGCAGACTTTGTACTATTGTACATGCCCTAAGGTCCGGCTCCTGAGTTCCGTTAACTCTTCGATCCTGTCTGGCCTGTACGTAACTCCATACAAAGACACGCGTGGACGAAAGTATAGTAAATGTTTTTTCGATTACGGTGCTCCGAATCAAAGTTTAAAATCTCACCGAAATTTCACGAGATCTCGGTTTTCGGATATGGACGATTTTTGAAATGCTGACCGGAGTAAAAAACTTCAAAAAAAATTAAATTGCTAAAATAATTTCACCAAATCTCACCGAGATCTTGTGTTTTTTCCGGTTTTTGACTGGATTTGGTCCAATAACCCTTAAGAAAGTTATCTCCTATGAAAATTTGTTGAAAAACCGAATTTTTGAGATATTTTTTAAAAACTGCAGAAACACTATCGGATTTTTATAAAATATTACATGCTTTATCATGATGTGAACAATTTATGGTACTATCCTAACAAGTATAGGATCATACTTCAAAAATTTTAAAATAATTTAACTTAATTTGTTATATTTAAAAAATCAAAAATAGAATGAACATAATTGGGACAGTAACCTTTTCACAATTTTATAAATTTTCTCGAGTGTGGTCATGATATAAAATTTTTATGAGAGATTATGAATTTCCTCAATACCATCCTCTAAAAGTTTTAAAAAATTTCAAATTTTTTGTTTGCTCAATCAAATCTATGTATGCATTGAACTTCATTTGTTATATTTCAAAAATCAAAAACAGAAAGAATATAAATGTTACATCTTGTAAGAATTCTAAATTTTCATTGGTGTGTGATCATGATTCAAAAATTTTATGAGATCTTAATAATTTCCTTTTAACCCTTCTGAAATTTTTTGAAAAATTTTAAATAATTTTTTATTGGTAAAGTAAATCTATGTATTGATCATCTCGCTTTTATTAGGACGTAGCATTGTCAGAATTTTCGGAACTTCTTAAAGCTTGATAATCATATGAAAATTTTATATAAACATTATTTATATATCAGGACCATCCAAAAAAATTTGAAAATTTTCTAATGTGATTTGTACCATTTTTCATTTGGTTGAAATTTGCTAGTAAGGCTTTTATTAGAACAATAGCACTGTCTGAATTTTTAAAACTTCATGAAGCTTCATAATCATCTGAAAATTTTATGAGAACATTAGTGACTCATCATAACCATGCAAAATGAATTTCAAAATTTTCTAGAAGTGGTTTGTTTCACTTTTTTTTCGGTTCAAACTTGCTGGTCAGCGTTTTATCAAGATAGTAGCAATGTTTGAATTTTTTAAATATTCCTCAGATTTGATAATAATCTGAAATTTTTATGGGAACATGACTGATGTGTCTGTAAGGTCCACAAAAAAATTTAAAAGTTTTTAGACATTTTTTGAGCCATTTTTCCCTTGGTGCAATTTGGCCGAGATCTCGGCAAAACCGAGCAAAATTTTGGTTTTAAAATCCAGATTTAAATTTTTGATTTTGTATTTCATCCGGAATTTGTCCGAAATTTTGAGATCTCAGCGAGATTTCACTCTCTGGGCAGCTCCGAGATGTCGAGCGAAAACGAGATTTCATACCCAGAGTTTGACTTCTGGGTTCATCGGCTCGGCACGTACGCAACTATGGCAAATCACTTTCGCAGTGATCAATGCCCTAAGAGAGGCAATTAAACCGCACTTGTCAATACTAAGGCTATACCGGTTTAGCTCTTAAAATGGTATATTTTGATACTGGTCAATATTGGCATGACATTTTAGGTTTAATATAATAATATATATTTATAAGTATACATACGTTTAATTATATGTACACAAAATTTCACTTATAATATTACTCCAAATACATAGTACTACTATCAAATATAACATATATTTTAATAGATCATATTATAAATTCCACCGATATGATTGGTATTAGCCGGTATCGAAGTTGGTATGATCAATGTCTAGCCAGTATGATCAATATAGACCAGCATCGAGGTTAGTATGGTACGTAGGGCTACTTTGTACCAATTTAGGGCTCGAAATGGTACATACAGGCCAGTACTGGTACGGTATTGATAACTATGAGTTAAATAGAATGGCAACATAGTAATACTGATGAAAAAATATGCTTCATTATCATTGATCGATATATTGATGGAATGATAGAGCATTTTATCTTGAAAATATGAGAAATTTTATAGTGTATTATACAAGTAATAGTATATGATGGGTGGTAGAAATTAGATCAAGTTATTAATTTATTGAAAATATTGCTACTACTCAGCTATAAAAGAAAGTGTAAATAAATACGAGTTAATCTGATCGTTTGGATCGAAAAGAATGAGCAGTCTGTATTAAATTTAGTGTACGTAAATATATGTCAACGACTCTGACTGACGTGCCCTGCTTGCAAGGGTAGGATCCACTCCTGATCTCAGCAGAAGGTGAAGGCTAGGTAACGTTGTAATGGACCGTGTCCACCAACGATTGAAAAATTAGAGAATTTTCAGAAATCTCGCCCAAGATTTTGGATTCCGGCCGAGGATGGGATCCAAAATCCCAGCAGGGGTAAAAACAGTTTAAAAAAATCAAAATGCTAAAAAATTAGCGAGATTTCACCCAATCTCGGTGAAATATTGTGTTTTAATATGGATTTTGTGTTTTTATGGCCGGAATTGTATCAATAACCCTTAACAAAGTCATCTTGCATGATAATTTGTTGAAAAATCGAATTTTTGAGACATTTTATAATTTTGGCACAAACACTGTAAGATTTTTATAAAATTGTACAAGCTTTGTAATACTATAAAAATTTATGGTACTACATTTAGAAGTCTAGGATAATACAAGAAAAGTTCAAAATAATTGACCTTCATTTTGTTATCTTTAAAAAATAAAAAACATAATGAACATAATGAGCCAGTAACATTGTCAGAATTTTATAAATTTTCTTGAGATTGATCATGATCTAAAATTTTTAGGAGAGCTTATGAATTTCCTCAGAACCCTTCTCTAAAAGTTTCAAAAATTTAAACCTATTTTGGTAGGTCAATCAAAAATTATAAATTGTATAAGGATATGCTCTAAAGTTTGAAAACTGTGAAGTAGCATTGTCACAATTTTTAGAAATTTGTTTTGTTTGATCATCATCTAAAAATTTTAAGAAAACTTTAGGGATACTTCAAGATTATCCACAAAAAATTTTAAAATTTTTTGCATGCTCACAGAAAAGCCAAAAAAACTTGCAAAAAAAATATCGTGGCTATGACTCAAACCCAAGACATGAGGTTTGCAAGCCTTGTACTTTACCAACTGAGCTAGAGCTACGGGTAAGTATTAGTATTGAAGAGTAAATTGCTTTATGTATGTCAGCCAAACTGTTTTTAATGCCCACTCAATCATTCATTTCGTTGGTTCACAAACAGACTTCACTAGTTCACTTTCCTCTCTGAGACTTCACATCCCGAGATCTAGCTTCCTTCCTCTCTGGCCACCGGCCAAACTCCAGCCAAATCCAGACTTCTTCGGTCAAGTAGCACTCAATTCTCGGTGCTACACACCGAGATTTCGCCCCATTTAGCCGAGATCTCGCTTAGCCAACTGAGATTTTCTCCAAAAGCAGGTACTGAAATTTCGATTTTTTGTAGCGAAATTTTGTGAAATTAGTCTGAGATTTCATCATTTTGCGGCAGATTGTTGACGCTCTGTGGCGGATTAGGTCGGTTCTAGGCCGGATTTGGTGTATTGTTGCATGATGACAGTGTCATTTGCGTATGGTTACTGTTATTCAATACCTACTATAGGTACTAGTACGCTAAAGAGTTATTAGTGATGGCAAATTATAAGTATGAAGTCATTCATAACAGGAAATGCTGAAAAGACAAAACAAAATGCTAATTTAATGATCCTTCAAAGAATGCTGATTTAATATAGCAACAAATGTCATGCAAAAATAGAATCTTGATAAGAGCACCCAGATGTTTCCAAGGTTTCTTTCATCCTAATATTGCATGTTTAGGGACGCCCACAAGCACAACAATACATCACCCATGCTAAATGTCATCTGAGAAACACAGTAACTCTAATTTTGGTTCAAGTACCTACATGACACATAAATAATTTTTATTAACATGTTGCAAGAAAAGGTGTAGAATTTGCATAACCGGATGGTTATGCAGTGATAAATCTTGGTAGAGGTATGCGTATTCATTATTCAAGCCATGTAGAAAATCATTTACAATTCAGAATCACAAGACCATTTGATTGAAACAAGTAATCCCTATCATGTATGTTACAGTAGTTGTCACAAATAATATTGTCATTGTTTATTCATGCATCTTTTGTGTTCTGTTGAAGGTTGTCATGATGGCAGACCGTGCGGGTACCATATGGGAGCATGGGAAGCGCATCAGACCGTTTGGATCGAAGTGCAACTATTGTAGTCATGTTATGAAGGGTGGAGGGTGATCCGTCTGAAGGAACATCTGGCTGGCCACGCTGGCGATGTGAAGGCCTGCCCCTGAGTGCCTAAAGTGGTTAGGCAGGCCATGCTCGCGGACCTCCGTGAAGGTTGGGAGAAGAAGGAGAAGGAGGCGATGCACCTCCGTAAGGAGGAGGCTTGCGACGACTAAACCACCTTGGCCACAGACTACCATACCGAGTAGGAGAAGCTCAATATGGCCATAAGGGCCTCAAAAGAAGAGACCTACGTCAGGAGCCAAGGTTTGACCCTAGGATCGGGGTCTGGGAGTGGTGCAGCGAGGCCCTTGGTCCAATCTACTATCAACAAAATGTTCGATAGGTCCAAATCGGCATGGGAAAACCATGTCTCTATCGATGTTGACCTTGCACGGAGTGGTGCCCCACAGCAACCCCATATTGACACTGCATTCAAGCAGTGGGCGAGGTAGAAGCTTGGGAGGGCATGGTCCAAGTGGTTCCATGCTAATGCAATTCTAGGAAGGAATGTCGAGTGTCCATATTTCACAGGTATGAAACAATCATAGGATTGTAAGTTAAAACTCTTGTGATGATTGTACTAACCTCTTATGAGGCGATAGACAGGTGCACTCAAGACGATGTAGGAGCTAGGCCTAGGGGTTCATGTACCACGGGGCCATGAGATAGATGGAAAGTATCTCGACAAGAACGAGCAGGAAATTGTCTATTACCTTCGGAAGTTCAGGGATGACTGGGCCACATTTGGTGTGACAATCATGTGTGACACCTGGGCTGGGCCTACTCAACAGAGCATCATCAACTTTATGGTGTGTTCTTCCATAAGACCGTCAATGTCACAGGTACAACATTCGGTTTAGTCTTTACTCTTGAGTACTAAAAATGTGCAGTACTAACTTCTTTCTTATTGATTTACAAGCAAGGTCAAGAACTCAAGTTATCGGGCGGCCAGCGTGTCAAGGGAAAAGAAAAGGTTCAAAGTGATGATGAGCTTGATGTTGGCAGTGATGACAACACGAATACTCTCCTCAGAATGTGCAGTACCAAGAGACCACTGATAGTAGCTCAGCGACAGCCTCTAGAGGCAACAATGGGACAGACGCTGTCTACTACTCCCTCTGGCCCTGTTCACAACCACAATCGCCAGGAGGATCTCAGCAGGGGGAAGCGCCCCGACGAGGGGCTCACAGAGGCAGACCCGTAGTACGGGGAAGGGCGCGACAAGTGGTGGGGTGGACGATAGGTAGCACAGCCCTAGGATGACGTAGGTTCATAGTCTAGCAGCCAGTCTTTGAGCTATTGGGGCTTCCCGACTGAGCATCCTGCGTACGGTTCGATGCCCTATGTGGGTACGGTCACAGACCGAGTTATGACGGATCAAGCATGTCTTGGCCATTTGACTACACTAATCCATACGCCGATCCATACGCACGAGACACATATGTTAGTACCTTTACCAGTTAGAGAATCATACCAACTGGATGGCTCATTATGAATATTGGAAGTCTAACTAGCTACCGCGAGACTTGACCTGGGAAGAATACAAGCAACAGCACGAGATGAGGTATCACGAGGTCATAGTCGATAACGAGTAGGTGGAGTTTGCACCACACGCGTACTACTACTCGTAGGTACGTAAATACATTGTTATCCATGCTTTGCATGGTCCTATTCCTTTAATTATGCATCTTGTTGTAATATATATTCATACTGTATACTCATTCTTTAATTATGGCTCTTACAGGTGGTTCGGGCTGAGCGTTGCATTCTGGTGTTATCCGTGTTTTCACAGGTAGCTCTCACGTGCTCCTGTATGGTTATATTTGTAGTGTATATGTGATGAATTGTCATACATATATATATATCAATTTTATTTCATGCCTATTATTTGTGATGCTAATATATATTAATTGTTTCCAATTGTAACCTTCAAAATCCGAATATCAGTCGAAATGCTGTCAAAATTTTTAACTTTACGGATTTATAATCATCTAAAAATTTTATGGCAACATTAATCATGCATCAGGACCGTCCAAAAAAAATTCAAAAATTTCTAACATGGTTTCAAGCATTTTTCGTTCGAACATCACCACTGTGAAATTTTAAAAATTCTTCGAGATTCACCATCATCTGAAAATTTTATGAGAATATTAGTGATATGCGATAAACATGCACAAAAAATTTAAAAATTTCCTAACGTGGTTTGTTTTATTTTTCATTTGGTTCAAATTTACCGGTCAGCGTTTTATCATAACAGTAGCAATGTTTGAATTTTTAAAAATTCTTCAGGCTTGATAATCTTCTGAAATTTTTATGGGAATATTACTGATGTGTCATAACCATCCACAAAAAAGTTTAAAAATTTTTGACGTCATTTGAACCATTTTTCGCTCGGTTCAAATTCACTGAAATCTCGACAAACCTCACCGAGATCTCGGGAATTCCAGACGAAATCTCGGAAATCTCGGTGCAAAAACATACCATATTTAAATTTTTGTTTTTTTGTTTCGTCCAAAATTTTAAGATCTCGGCGATATTTTTGATTCCGACCACCTTCGAGATATGAATCGAAAACTAGATTTCAACCTTGGTGTCCACACTCCACACACTAGAACGCAAGGCTGAGACTTGTTTTACCATTTCGTCGTCGCCCTACCGGCCACCGCGCAACCGAATTCATTAGTGCTCGTCAACCACCGCCGCTTTCCTACGTGGGAAACTGGGAACAGAAAGGTCGCAGCACGTACGCGCGTGTCGCGCCACCATGGCCGGGCGTCGGCATCTCCTACTCCTCCGCTCGCGGCTCCACCGCAGGAAGTACATCCATCCAACTGCACTTGCACACTAGCACACTGCCGCCGTTGGTTCATGCGTCCGCCGTCGTCCGGTGGCCGTGCCGCGCGGGGTGTATACGAACGTTAGCCTCGGTCCCAAGTAGCGCCTGCCGCAAGTCTATGCTGTCGGACACGTACGGGGCCTTCAGAAGGGAGCGGCCGCCGGTCCACATGCCTTTGTTTCGCGCTCACAGCCGAATGGGGCAGGCCGAGCCGTGCAGTCATGTACGCGCAACAGTCGAGCTGAACAGTGTCATTCCAACTGTACAGTACTACAGTTCGATCGGAATGTGTCGAAGGCTCATTCTGCCGTCATAATTGTTGAAGAACCTCGCTATCGAATAGTCCGAGGTTCTCGAACAGATCTAAAATGAAGAACAGAGAGACACAGGTATATGGTGAGCGACGACGGAATTCTTTATTGATTTGTGATTCTTGTACATAGGGGGGACCCCCCTCCTCCTTATATAGCGTTCACCTAGGGTTTCGATTAAGAGACCATCGTGGGCTTTTCATTGGGCCACGTGGTATCCCAACACTCCCCTTTGGGTCTTTTGCCGCGAGATGCATATGCCTCATTAAAACTCCAGGAAAACCCAGTGGGAAAAATACTTGGAGAAAGAGTTCATAGCATACGCTTACTATGTTGCACGAATTGCCTCGTTAAAACCTTATGCAAGAAAACTTCATGAAAAACTTGCTAAGGAAAAATAGTACAATTCACCCAAACTTCAATTGCTAATCTTCGAGATTCATGTTGGGTATTCATAATTCATCTTCAAGATTTATGTGGGAGTATGTGAAATATCTTCCCCTGAAATCTGCACTTCTCTAAGTCTTATCATTCCAATTCCTTTTACGCACCTTTCAAAGGTAGATGCTGGGAGTGATTTAGTGAACAAATCTGCAAGATTTTCACATGACTTAGTATGCAATATCTTGATCTCGTTCATCTTATGCAATTCGTGAGCATAGAAGAACTTGGGGTTGATATGCTTCAGAGATTGCTCTTCATATAACCCATCCGTGCTTGGACAACACAAGTGCATTATCTTCATAGATTATCGTGGAGTTTGCTCAATGTTCAAGCCACATGACTTCGGATGTGGTGAACCATTCTTGAGCCATGCACATTCACGAGATGCTTCATATAAGCGATGATTTCCGAGTGGTTTGTCGACGCCGAGACGAGTCTGCTTAGACGACTTCCAAGAAATTGCCGTTCCTCCACATAGAAAAACATAGCCGCTTTGGGACTTGCCAAGATGCGGGTCTGATAAGTACCAAAGATCGGCGTAGCCAACCAAATTCAATTCATTGTTTCTTCCAAAAACAAACCAAGATCTTTGCTTCCTTGGAGGTAACGAAAATATCCTTGATCCCTTTCCAATGTCTTTTGGTGGGTTCTCAGATCGCATCGAGCTAGCAAATTCACAATAACGTAATGTCCGCCTAGTACTTTTCGCGAAGGTACATGAGCGCCCAACGCACTCGATATGGGAATTCCGCCCCGTGACTTCCTCCCCTCTTCTCTAGGTCCAGTATGGGTCTAGGTCCGCTTGGAGTGACCTTTCGACCATTGGAGTCTTTGCAGGATATGCCTTTTCAAAGCCAAACCTTTCCGACACTTTCTGCATGTAAGTTGATTGATGTACCAAGATCCCTCCTTGGACATGCTCAAGCTGCAAGCCTAAACAAAATTTGGTTTTACCCAAATCCTTCATTTCAAACTCAAACTTCAAGTATGAGCATGCTTCTTTAATTTCTTCATCCGTCCCAATGATGTTCAAGTCATCTACATAGACGGAGATTATACAGAATCCATTCTGGGATCGCTGTATAAACACACATGGACAATCTTCGCTGTTTGTGTAGCCTTTCTTGCGAGAAAGTCACTCAGCGATTGTACCACATTCTTCTGATCGCTTCAACCCACACGTGATTTCTACAATTTCACACTGCATGTGTTTCTATTTGCTCCGCCTTGGTTCGGGATAGGAATTCCTTCCGGTACTTTCATGTATATCTCCAATCCAAGTTTCCATACAAATATGCTGTGACCACATCCATTAGCTTCATTCTCAACTTCAAGTTGACTGCCATTGAGATCAAATATCTAAAGGTAATTCCTCCCATGACCGGAGAATAGGTTTCTTCATAATCAACTCCAGGACGTTGAGTGAAACCTTGAGCTACTAGCCTTGCCTTGTACCTTACAACTTCGTTGTTTTCATTCCTCTTCCGAACAAAGACCCATTTGTGACCTACAGGGTTTATATGGGGAGGTGTGCGGCAGACGGGCCCAAACACCTCTCTCTTGTTCAGAGAGACTAACTCTGCAGTGATTGCCCTTTTCCATTCTTCCCAATCTAGCCTTTTCTTGCACTCTCCGAGAGATGCAGACTCAGGATCATGATCAATGATCGAGGCAATCTTCTTTGCGAAGTATGCATCAACGTTGGCTGTTGCTCTATTCAGGGATTCTATTGTTATTACAAAGTTTATGGCCATTTCTTCATGGGGTGCTTCATGCACTTCTACTTGCTCTTCACTGCTTTTCCCTATCGCAGGAGCAAGTTCCTTTAGCTTTTCATCGCCTATGTGTGCGCACACATTATTTTTGGCGGCTTCCTGCAGTGGAAGATTCAAGTCTGGAATTGCCTTTCCCGTTGGCTTCTTTCAGTGCCAGGTCTCAACTGGCTCCCCTTCTTTTTTTCTTTGGGGTATTTTCGTGATTGGTTGTGGTAAGTCCTCTCGCCCAGTTTTCTCCAGACGTCTTCGGGTACTTTGGGTTTGAGGAGCCCGACTTCCTGTTCTTTTTCTTTGAGGCCTCTAAACAGGATGAGGGATACCTTCTGTTTTCTTTGGTATTTCCACCCTCTCTGGTGCATTTATTGCGGGTACATGCGACTTAACCACGCCCTTCAGATCACAAAAATGATCAGACAGTTCATTTGCTAAATTATGCAAATCAATTATCTTCTGGACTTCTTGATTTGCTTCATTAGTGCGGGGGTCATGTGCGGGGATCCCAGTGGAATGCCATATGATTTCCCGGCATTTTTCATCCAAAGGTTGATTTCTCCCTAATGACGGAAACGATCCTCGTCAAAGATGCACTCTCATAACCAACGATATCCTGCACTTCGGAGAGGGCCCATTGCGATCACGAGGGGTGGTATAGGTACATATACCATACACCCAAATTTCCTGAGATGGGAGACCTTCGAGATGATCCCGTGCACAAGCTGCATAGGAGAATGGATGTAGTAGTCCGACGGTCTGAAATTGATAAGAGCTGCTGCGTGCAGATCGCGTGTCCCCAACAAGTGTTGGGCAAGTTACAACTCGCAAAGCGGCCCGGCAATGAATTTAATCCTCTTTATTAGTGCTTCTGCTAGTCCATTCTGCGTGTGGACGTGCGGTACGGAGTGCTCAACTGCTATCCCTATTGCCATGCAATAATCATCAAATGCCTTTGAAGTAAATTCTCCGGCATTGTCCATTCTGATGGACTTCACGCGATGATCAGGGAAAGCATTCTTAATTCTTATGATCTGCGAGATCAGCTTTGCAAAAGCATGGTTTCTTGTTGACAATAAACATACATGCGACCATTTCGAGGAAGCATCGATTAGCACCATAAAGTATCGAAATGGCCCTGACAAGGGCTGAATCGGGCCGCAAATATCCCCCTGGATGCGTTCCATGAATGCAGGGATTTCACTTTGCACTTTCATGACAGAGGGTCTAGTTATTAATTTCCCGGTGGTACATGCAGGGCACACAAAATCTTCATGATTCGGGAAATTTTTAACATTAATACCATGACCTTGTGAGTTGTTCACTATATTTCTCGTCATTCTAAGACCAGGATGCCTAATCTACCATGCCATAAAGAAAATAACTCAGAGCTTCTAAAAACAGTCTTCAAGGAAGTATACACTTCGGGTGCATGAATATTTGTGTAGTACAACCCAGATTCATATGAGGGACATTTTTCTAATACCATTTTTCCACATACCGCGTGCTTTACAATGCACAAGTATTCTTTACCATTTTCTTCATTGGTTTCTACGTGAAAACCATTGGCGCAGATGTCTTTGAAGCTTAAGAGAGTGCGCGTTGATTCAGGGTACAAAAGGGCTTCTTCGATTACCAAAGTTGTATCCATAGGCAATATAATAGTGGCTCTTCCTAAGCCGATTACATATGAGTCGCTTCCTGCGATCGTAGTAATCTTTCCAGCGTTCTTCGTGATCGACTGGAAATATTTAGACTCTCTTAAGATGGTATTTGTTGTGCCACTATCAACAATGCATATCTCTTCCATTTGGGCGCTACACGATTTCTAGATCAAAGAAATATAATTCTAATCAGATAGAGGCAAAATAATCCAAATATTGCTTGCAAATTTGAAGAATACTTGAACAAAGAATAAATTTCATATTTATTCTTGAGAGAAGTATGCCCTTCTAGAGCTTACAATTCATTATTCAAAAGAAAAGCTAACAACCATCATCTAAAAAAAATGCATTAAACAGAATCTGTAAAATATGCATTAATTTCTGCTTCTATGTCATCGGCAGAAGTTTTCTCTTCATTTGCCATAATATTGGCTGCAGCGTCGATGTCCAGGCTATTCTGTGAGGATGAGACAAGTGGGGTATCTTCATCCATGGCATCATCATCACCGATATTGGCGAAGTGCGCCTCTGCCGGGGCGTTTTCTTTTGCCTTCCTCTTAGCCTGATATGCGTTGATCACTTCCTTGGATTCTCGACATATCTTCGACCAGTGTCCCCAAGTAACACACTTGAAGTACATTTGGTTCTGCTGTCCATACGGCTTGGCGTGTGTCTTTTCTTTATCATCCTTTTTCACTGTGGCTTTGGATTTTCCTTTGGCTTGAGTCCTCTCTTTTCCACCCTTCTTGCCCTTCTTTCTATTAATGGGCTTTCTCACCTTGTAGCTATTGGCATTGACTTCTGTGCCAGTGCCTCGTCCAGGTGGCTGCGAGATATAGTTCTTGCGTAGAACATCGTCTTGCGATTCCGCAACTTGCATTACATCAATCAGTTCGTTATACTCCTTGTATGTGTCCTGACGATAGCTGCGTGCACTCTGGATAGCATTAGGGTGGAAGGTGGAGAGAGTTTTCTCAATCTTCTCCTCATCTGTGATCTTCTTGTCACATAGGGAGAGATTGGTACAAATTCTGTGCAAGGCAGAATTGTACTCGGTCACTGTCTTAAAGTCTGCAAACCTCAGGCGTACCCAATCTTGCTGTGCTTGGGGCAAGATGGTGTAATTGAGCTTTTTGAACCGCTTCTGAAGTGCAGTCCAAAGCTCATGTGCACTCTCCTCAGCCATGTATTCGTTCTTCAAAGTGGCTGAGAGGTGGTGCCTGAGAAAATGCAGGGCTTGATCGTTTTGCTCGGCAGTAGGTTTCGCGTCCTGCGAGGACCCTAGACCGATTGCGGCGCGGAGCTTCTTGCCCCCAAGAACGATCTACACGTCCGATGCCCAAGTGAGGTAGTTCTGACCGTGCGGGGCCAGTTCTTCAAACTCACGATTCACGATGCCGGACATCTGCATGATTTCAACATTCCGACATTAGATTACTGCGTGTAATCTAATAGAAAAGGGTTGTAAAAGCATAAAGTGCAGAAATTAAATTGCTATGCATTGCAGAATATAAAATAAGCAATGGATTCAAAGTTCATAAAGAATATTTATAAACAGAGAAATAAAGCTAGAAAAAAATAAAAACAGAGCCAAATAAATCTTGTGGATTTTCTGGCAATTTTTCAAAATTTTCTGCAATTTTTTCCTTTTTTTCTCTTTTTCTCTTCTTTTTCTTCTTCTTTTCTTTTTCTTTCTACGAGCGCCAATCGGCAGCGCTTCTCCGCCCATCAGCGCTTGGCTAGGTTTCTAGCCGCCCGCCCGCCGCTTTTCTTTTCCTCCCCGTGTCGTTTTCTTCTTCCAATCGACGCTGCGCTTCTTCTTCGCGCGAGCGGCGGCTAGGCGGCGGGGCGCGCGCGGCGGCGAGCCGGCCGGCCGGTGGAGCGAGTAACGCCGCGACGCGGCCGTGGCGAGCCAGCGACCGAAGCCGCTGCGTGGCGCGTTCGTCGGCCGAGGCGATCGGGCGGCGGGCGGCGAGTCGGGCGGCCGAGCTGCCGCGCGACGCGCTTCGGCGGGCCGAGGCGACGGGCGGGCGGCGGCGTGAAGCGCCGGGCCGGGCGCCGCGCTTCCTTGGCGCGGCGCGCGCAAGACGGCGGAGAGGCGGCGGCGGCGGCTTCCTCGGGCGCTGCGCGCGCGCGGCGCCGGTTCTTCGAGTGCCTTCGCGGTGCCGCTGCTTCTTCGCGGCGCCGCTCGCTTCGAGCGCTACGGGCCGGCGGTGCCGAGGCGCGCGACGCCTGATGCGGCTTCGGAAAGACGACGCGCGTGCTTCATGCGCGCGCCAAATCGATATCGGTCGGCGTCAGCATGCGCGATCGGGGAGCGGCTTCATGTGCGCCGTGGCGCGCCGCCGAAGGCAGGGCACACGGCGCGGCTGCGGGCCGGACGGCGCTTGGCGGCATCGTCGCGCTTCGTGCGCGAAAACCGAGACGACAGCCTTCTTTTTTTTCTTTTCTGGATGTAAAGATGCTTCATGTGTACTGTTGCTTTGTGTCGATGTAGCTTCTTGCCACGAGACGAACGCAGTACCGATGCGTAGGTTAGATGCATGCATAGAAAACAACGGCGATTAGATTCAATCGCCGAAACCCACCTCTTCTCACCTTTTCAATTCTGATCTCCGGTAGAGCTTCGTGCTGATAACGTGTTAAGGAACCTCACTATCGAATAATCCGGGGTTCCCTAACAGATCTAAAGTGGAGAACAGAGAGAGAGACACAGGTATATGGGGAGCGACGACAGAATTCTTTATTGCTTTGTGATTCTTGTACATAGGGGGGACCCCTCTCCTCCTTATATAGCGCTCACCAAGGGTTTCGGCTAAGGGACCATCGTGGGCTTTTCATTGGGCCACGTGGTATCCCAACAATAATTAACTTGTACAGGCGGACAATAGGTAGAAACCGACACAAACTTTAGCTTTGCATAGAACTCTACAAAAGGTCTTTTTAGGCATCCCTTAATTTTCCCTACAAAGTATATCCCCTCAGATTAGAAATAAAGAAAAAAACCACCGCATTCACCTTAAAAAACCAGAATTTACCATTTTTATAGTAGAAAAAGAGGAAAATCTATACTGTGATTTTAGTAAATGCAAATTACAATAACGCGGAGCAATCAAATATAATTTATAGTTGTATAATAAAAATAACTATATTGTAAAGCATAATCATCATAGTTGTATAGCAAATACAACTCCATAATCAAATACAAACATACTGTTTGCACCAAAATTTGGCAGATAGGGTCAAAATCAGCAGTCCAAAATCTACAAGATACGATTGGGATAACGTATCAAGATATTTGGAAACGAAACAGGTTGTTAAGGAAAGCACCATCCAAATAGATACCGATACGGATTCTATTCCTACGTGTTGTACCAGGACTTTATCGGCCAATGGGTATAAAAGAGGTCGAGAGGTGATCAGAAAAGCTGCCCAGAGCCAATCAACCAATTCACGTCTACTTTTCATCTACTTTTCCGTCGACTAGGAGTAGTTTCTGTAACCTTTAGTCTTCTTGTAATTCGATCTTGATCAATAAAGTTGCGCATCGTCGATTGTTGATCTCCATCAATTACGCCCAGGTTCGATTTATTCTGATTTTGCTGCGCATCGCCTTCTTCATAATCGATCTACCTTTATCCTCTGATTAGCCTTAATCGGCTAGTTAGATTTACCCTTTTTTTATTTAATCGGCTTTGAGCTGATTGGATCTAAGCCGATTGACCTTCACGATCGGCTAGTTAGATTTATCCTGTTACTTTGATCTTGATCGGCTTCAAGCTGATTGAGTTTAAGCCGATTAATCGTTACGATCGACTTTGAGTGAATTTTATATTTTTACCTTGTCGATTCTGAGTCAAATCGATCGCACGCTCAACTGTGTTTTGTCCGTGTGCTGTCATTAGAAATCCTACTTCAAGTTTTTGACGCCAACACACTCTTGGCACGCCCGGTGGGACCGATGGCTTCATCAAGTAAAGAAATTCCGTCGTCCGATCTCAGCGTCGAAGCTATAATCGTCCCAACGATGGACGATTTAACGCCGTAACAACGATAGAAATCAAGATCGGAAAGTCGCTCTAGAAGAGATGATGTCAATTGCTAACAGAAGACTAGGCGCGCATCACGCAGAGGACCGCTTGCCGACGCCAATCCACTCGGCGATGCGGTGTCACCGACAATCCGTAAGTCAATACCGCCGCCAAGACGAATTATCGGCTATGATAAATCAATCTGTGCACCATGCTCTGATAAATCAATCATTGGCTCTCGTTGCGATACTTAAGCCGATGATCGCAAATAGTGTTAAAACTATTGCTCAAGAGTTGGCTTCATCTGGGAGCCTACTTGATCCACTACAAGCGCTACCAACATATCATGTTTACTCTATAGCGCAAAGTTCTAGCATAGCGACACCAAAGAAACCGCTACCCAATACCCTCTATGATGCCGACTCAACCGACGGTTATATTACCTCGGGATCCTCGTCCTAGTGGGGTCATACATTATCAGGCATACACTGATGCCGCTAAACTGAATGTGTCGGCCATCTTGCCGCCGTCAGCCCCATTTAATGTTTTCCCGCAATCGGTTCCACAGCCAGTTGAGGTTAACAGATATCCTCTACATCAACAGCCGATTCTGCTTCAGAATCTGGCTCCTCATAAAGTTGTCACCTACACAGAACCTTTCGTCCCATTGCCAGAGCCACCCATTAGGAGATACAATGGATACGCTTAGACCGTACAATATCCATCAGCCGAAACAAATCGACAGCCCGAGTTTGCGCTCGGGGGGCAGGGTGCCAATTATGATGGTAATTGGCAGAACCCAAACACTTGGTCGGCTGGTGATGTTAACTAGGTGACCAAATTTCCGTCTGCATCACGTGATCGCTTTGGATTACAACCTAAGAGTAAGGTTATCGGCTATAGAAAGCCGTATCCTGATTATATAGATCGTATGCATTACCCACATAACTTCAAAGTCCCTGATTTTTCCAAATTTTTTGGGGATGACTCAATCACAACTTTAGAACACGTCTAACGATTTATTGCTTAGTGTGGCGAGGCTGCCCAGTCTGACGGACTCAAAATTAGATTGTTCCCGTTATCCTTGTTAGGGCCAGCGTTTACTTGGTTTACTAATTTACCTCCAAATTCGGTTCATTTTTGGAATGATTTGGAAAGCCGATTCCATGAGTACTTTTTCTTCGGCAGTCTGGAACTCAGGATTTCAGATCTAAGTTCTATCCAATGTAAGTTCGGGAATCGTAAATGATTATGTTAAGAGATTCGAGAAGTGAGAAATAGGTGTTTTAGTGTTACCTTGCTCGATAATCGGTTGGCGATTTAGCTTTCAGTAATGATACCCCATTAAGAGAAAAATTCGCAAGGCAGAATTCACCAATTTAAGTCATCTCTTACAATGAGTATCGCTCAAGAAAGCCGTTTCTCCGATGATAACAGCTTCAAAGATGAATTGAAGAATAACAAAGACAAGATACAATCGCTATAGAGAATGACCAACTAAAATTTGCGTAAGAGCCGACGATGTACCGGACGATCCTTTCCAATTAATATGGTTCATTGCTCTAAAAGAAGGAAAAGCCGACACAAGATGCAGAGCCTAAGGATCAAATTCGTATATCATCGGCTATAAAATGACACGCTGTCGATGTACAATCAAATTTTGATGGCAATAAGACATTCATGATTACTGTTGGCTCTATACAAATAAAAGCCGATCGTGAAGGGGAAATTTTAAAACAATCACACCAAAGGGTTATCAGGCTAAGAGAGCATTGCCACTCGTAGTTTCGATACGTAAGTCGGCCCACTTTTTCCCAACTACTAGCAAAATATGAAAGGAGGAATGAAAGATCACTACGAAGTCCTCCACATCGCCGCAATGAATATCGCCAAGCGCCCCGAAGAGCTCACCGACGGTGCCCTTTTTGGCAATTTTGCTGGGAGAGGGGATTAGCTTTGCCATCACTAAACACATGTCTGATGCAGTATTACCCATGTCAAGGTGATAGGCAGCGATGGTCGGCTAAAAATAGAATTTCTAAGCCGATCATAAGTCAGAAACAAGACCAAGATGAAGGGTCTAGCACTGTAGCTGGAATAGATCTGGTAGGAAAAATATGTAAGTCGATCGAACCAAAGTCGAGATGGTGTCCTCCAGGTTTAAGCCGATCACAAAGAAGAAGGCTTGAGCGGCTAAGGACCCAAGAGATGAGGGAGCTGAACAAGAAAAATGAAGGAATAAAACTTTTAATGAGCTTCATTCGATTAAGATTGCGAGAAAAGAGTGGAGGAAGAAGAAACCGGATTCGGCCGATGATTTTTGTTCGACGAAGCCGATCTAGTCTGGAAAATCATACCACCCATCAGCTCGAGAGATAGCCGATTTGGTAAGGGATCAACGTGGGATTGTGTAGTGTGCATCGGTTTGTCCAAGGTACTGCTTAGATCTTGATTGGCTAAAACTCAAATACGAATATACGAGTTGGCCGATTACCGACCTAAAAGCCAAATTAACTCGATGCAGTTAAAAATTTGGCTATGATAAAAAATATGTTCACGCCGATGATGAAAAATTTTGGAAGATAACATGTTATCTCCCAAAAATGGGGGGCATATGTTTGCACCAAAATTTGGCAGATAGGGTCAAAATCAGCAGTCCAAGATCAACAAGATACGATTGGGATAACGTATCAAGATATTTGGAAACGAAACAGGTTGTTAAGGAAAGCACCATCCAAATAGAGACCGATACGGATTCTATTCCTACGTGTTGTACCGTGACTCTATCGCCAATGGGTATAAAAGAGGTCGAGAGGTGATCAAAAGTCGCCAGAGCCAATCAACCAATTCGCGCCTACTTTTCATCTACTTTTCCGCGACTAGGAGTAGTTTAGAACCTTTAGTTTTCTTGTAATTCGATCTTGATCAACAAAGTTGCGATCGCGATTGTTGATCTCCATCAATTACGCCTGTGTTCGATTTATTCGATTTTGTCGCGATCGCCTTCTTCGTAATCGATCTACCTTTATCCTCCGATTAGCCTTAATCGCTAGTTAGATTTACCCTTTTTTGATTTAATCGGCTTTGAGCTGATTGAATCTAAGCCGATTGACCTTCACGATCGGCTAGTTAGATTTATCCTGTTACTTTGATCTTGATCGGCTTCAAGCTGATTGAGTTTAAGCCGATTAATCGTTACGATCGGTTTTGAGTGAATTTTATATTTTTACCTTGTCGATTACAGGTCAAATCGACTGGCACGCTCTGAACCAGGTGTTCGTCTGGTGTGCTGTTGTTAGAAACCCTACTTCATGTTTTTAACGCCAACACATACGCATTGTAATATCTAGCCGCATAATTGCACAGGGAATTCAGCTAGCTCTTGTGACCCATGGTCCAAGGAGCAAAAACATCCTTGATTGCTTTTTTTTCCGTACGTGTACATTTTGTACCATAGATTGTGCTATGAGATTTGTGTTGTCCTTGCAAGAAGAGTTGCTTATTGCGAGACTATGCACCTAAATCTCTCTCCTCTCTTTCTCTCTCCATGGCGGATCTTTCTCCGTCCCCCGTGGCATGTAACTCCATTGTGTTGGCCTAGATCTGGCGTCCCATGGGCTGCCGCCTGCGAATCTGATGCCCCTAAACCTACTGATGTCGTCACCTCCCAACCATGGCGAGCACCACCCCACATCCAGCTAGGTCCATAAATGAGCTAAGATCGAGCGAGCCAAGCATGTCAGGCTCAAGCTCAGTAAAAGCTCGAGCCAAGCTCGAACGAGCTTGAGTTAGGGTTCGAGCTTGGACTCAGGCTCGAGCTCAACTCGATCTAAACTCGAGTAAGATCCGTAAACAACTCAATATACACTATTTTTCAACAATAAAAAATATTTAAGCTCGAGTAAACTCGGTAAGAGTTGACATATAGTAATATTTATCAAGGAATTTGTAAATTTACTAGTCTCACAAACTATTCGAGCTCAACTCGGTGAAGCTCATGAGCTCGAGTTCGGCTCATTTGAAGCTCGAATACCTAGAACAAGCCAAACTCGAATAACTCGCGAGCCTTGAACTTTTTTTACCACTCTACATTCAGCCATCTCATGGGCCATCGGATGCAGAGCCAACGCCCCCCGAATTGGCCGTCATCATCACCTCCCCATCATGGTGAGCACGGCCCCTGGATCCAATTGTCCCCAATGCCTCCGGCTGGCGATTCGTTTCCCATGGCCTGACATCTTCCTTAACTTACTAGCTTCGCCTTCCTCGTCAACTGAGATAGAGAGAAAGCAAGCATTGATGCATAACCTATAGTTGAGATTCACATGTAAACATCGCTAATTGGCCCTGCATGTGGGTCAGGATGCTAATGGGATTGAACATGTTTAAGCTTTTGAATTAGACTGACCAAAACTGCATATAGATTGTACTTATTTTGAATCTATAGCTATTTAGATCAAATCCAGTTCAGATTAGACCAGGCCTAGGCCTTATCGTTATGTATTAAGTGAGCTGGAATTTGGTGCAGGCTACCACCCGACTTCGTTTTTGTAACCGACACCCGAGACATCATCTTTTCAAGGCTTGGCCGCTTCCCCACCTCCTCCGGCCCCTCTCTCACCGACAACTACGATGCCAGCCTCTTCCTAGCCGTCTTTGCTCTCCCTCACTGCCATTGCCTGCCACCGCATGGCTAGATCTGGCTTGATCATACTAGATCAATCTAAGCCGTGCCCACCTCCTCCTTTCCCCCTTCGGTCAAATTTGGCCTTGGCAACAGGAGGAGGCAATGTTTGGTGGAGTGGTTGCACGGGTGATCAGGTACAGCTACGAGCCGAGCTGAGGGGGAGGAGGCATGTCGAGGAGGAGTATGGTGCGGCTTGTCTCCATCACCATCGTCGACAAACCCTCTCTCATCTCCACCAACACTTTCACCATGGCCATCTCCACTACCACAACATCCATCGAAGAGTGGCGGCAGCGGCGGGCCCTCTCTCTCCTCTCTTCTTGCTTGCTTAGGGTGGGTGGGTGCTCTAGTTTGGACCAAGGCCCAAGTCATTTGTTGGGTTTGGATTGGATCTAGCCTTCTTTATTTTGGGCTTGGACTAGATTAAATAAAAGGGGAATTTCAACCTTGAACTAGCCTTGTACTGGGCTTTGGTCCATTAGCACCCGACGTGGGCTACTTTTCTAGACAGCGTTTGGACCCTAAAGCTCCTTCGACAATATGTGTGGTACCTTGTACATCCATGTGCATGCGGTTTTACTTTTTCAAAACACCACACCTCCTTCCCAAATTCCGACCCATGGCCCTTCACTACACCCCACCCACCTATCGCCTCACACGCTATCTCTTCTCCGCCTCGCGAGTGTACCACGGCCACAATCGCCGTTTATAGTACCTGTCGGTGTTGCCCGTAGCCTTCTCCTCCACCACACTATCCTGCCACCTCCCCTTTCTTCAATTCCATGTCCGTAGCAACTCTCGCCATCCCACCACCCCAGCCCAACAACCTAACTCAACAACTTGTCGGGTCGACGTCCAGACATATAGCTAGCCCATCGCCACCCTCCATGCCCACGGCCGGAGGTAGTGACTCTAGTGAACCCCGTACTGAACCCTATAATCCAGTGATGTATAATGAAGATCCGATTTATGGCCTAACAAATGCATGATGGAAGTGAGGAATTAGGTATCTATTATCGGTCCACCCTGATTCAAAGTCTTGTGCTGATTCTCCTTTTATTCTCTTTGTTGGTTGGGCCTCTTGATAGCATAGTTGGAGTAGTATGCACTATATATGCGTGCTACCACCAACAAGGTTCTAGAAATGGACAGGACAGCTGCCCCTACATAACAAAAGACCCGGAATCACCGGAAACTAGAAATAAGTATTGTCCACGCTAAAAAGCCTCCGGAAGCTGCTGACTAAAGAAAGATGGATGCGAGGAAAGAAATCGTCGATATGAGATTTCCGAACCTCTCTATCGAATAGTTCGAGGTTCCCGAACAGATCTATATTGGAGAACAGAAAAAGAGACACGTGTTTAGGGAGAGCAACAGTGGAAATTCTATATTGCTAATGATTCCTTGTACATAGGGGGACCCCCCTCCTCCTTTTATAGCGCTCTCCTAGGGTTTAGGCTTAAGGGACCAACATGGACCTGCATGGGCCATTAGGGTTTCCCAACACTCCCCCTTAGGCCCTTTGTCACGAGATGCATATGCCTCATTAAAACTCCGTAAAAACCCAAAGGAAAAATACTTGGAGAAAGAGTACATAGCATACGCTACTATGTTGCACGAATTGCCTCGTTAAAAACCTTATGCAAGAAAACTTCATGAAAAACTTGCTAAGGAAAAAGAGTACAATTCTCCCAACTTCCATTACTAATCTTCGAGATTCATGTTGGGTATTCATAATTCATCTTCGAGATTTATGTGGGAGTATGTGATATATCTCCCCCTGAAATCGCACTTCTAAGTCTCATCATCCCAATTCCTTTCACGCACCTTTCAAAGGTAGATGCTGGGAGTGATTTAGTGAACAAATCTGCAAGATTTTCACATGACTTAGTATGCAATATCTTGATCTCATTCATCTTATGCAATTCGTGAGCATAGAAGAACTTGGGGTTGATATGCTTCGTGAGATTGCTCTTCACATAACCCATTTGTGCTTGGGCAACACAAGCTGCATTATCTTCATAAATTATTGTTGGAGTTTGCTCAATGTTCAAACCACATGACTTCTGGATGTGGTGAACCATTCTTCTGAGCCATGCACATTCACGAGATGCTTCATACAAAGCGATGATTTCCGAGTGGTTTGTTGACGTCGAGACAAGAGTCTGCTTAGACGACTTCCAAGAAATTGATGTTCCTCCACATAGGAAAACATAGCCAGTTTGGGAATTGCCAGTATGCGGGTCTGATAAATACTCAAAGATCGCATAGCCAACCAAATTCAATTCATTATTTCTTCAAAAATGTACCAAGGTCTTTGCTTCCTTGGAGGTAACGGAAGATGTCCTTGATCCCTTTCAATGCCTTTGGTGGGTTCTCAGACTGCATCGAGCTAGCAAATTCACAGCGAACGCAATGTCCGGTCTAGTGCTATTCGCAAGGTACATGAGAGCTCCAATTGCACTCGGATATGGGAATTCGCTCCCATGACTTCCTCCCTCTTCTCTAGATCTCGTATGGATCTAGGTCCGCTGGAGTGACCTTCCACCATTGGAGTCTTCGCAGGATATGCTTTTTCAAATCCAAACCTTTCCAACACTTTCGTGTGTAGGTTGATTGATGTATCGTCGGACCCGAATCGCAAATCCGACCTTCTCGGTATTCTGTGCCACCCAGATCACGCTTAGCACATACAATCATCTGGGTTGCACATTACGATATTCACAAAGATATAAGAATAAATAGTGCAAACATGTATATAAATCGAGTTGTACGACCTTATGGTCTCCTTACGTATAAGTCACCACACAGGGCTTACATTATTCAAAGTAAAGAAATAGCAATGAACATAAATAAAAGGGTCGTGAAGCCTTCATCTTGCCACAGTGCAACCGATCGGGCTTGCCCCTAGTTGCTCGCATCCTCGATGTACTCTTCCTCCCATGCCGGTGTAGACTCCTCCACCGATGTTGGGTTTGATAAGCAAGGTGGGGTGAGTACACAAGGCACTCAACAAGTAATGCACAAAATGCAGCGCTATTACTATATGCAAAACTTATTCCAATGGATTGGCTTAAATGGTTCTTTTGCATCAAGCAAAGATTTTTGAACTAGTATCTTGTTTAGATTAAAGCAAGGCACAGATATAAATAATACTAAACTCAAATGGTTTTTCATTGAAGATTCTCAAGACGCACCTTAATAGCCATTTCCAACACTCGCACACACCACCCTTCCCACATTTTGTTTATGAAAATCTACCCTTGATCAGAATCCCGAGCAATGCTCAATACCGTGAGCACGGCTATTCGAATAGTTTGACACTCTGCAGAGGTTGTACACTTTACCCACAAGATACACCGCCACCACACGTGTGATTGTCCGCAACAAAGCTTTTCAGAACTTCTACCTTAACCAGAGAACCTCTCCAGATTGCCTTCACTATCACTTCCTCACACAGAGCCAAGTATAGGACCGCCAATCACCGTTGGATGGGCACCAAGCCGTAGCACGTACGCTCCCCATACAGATACACCCTCGTGTCTTGTCACCCCGAGGTATCGTGAGGAAAGATATCGTAACCCTAGTCAACTAGGTCCGCCCCATATCGCACATGTGGTTGTATGGGTGACTCGGATCAAAGGCTTGCAAGGTGAAGTCCTTAATCGACCAAGGCAAGACTTCCAACACTCAACAGTGGCACACAGCCCAATGTGGCACACAGACTCACATCACTCATCAACCCAATGCCACACAGCCCACCAGCACACACCTCTCTGCCACTTGCCCCGCCTAAATCTTTTCCCACCTGGCTGATTATTGTGCGACACATGCCAAGAATAACTCCACATCTGCACGGAACCACACAGTCGCGGTACCTCAATCTCATCATATGGCATCATCACACCACTTTTCAAAATACATTCAATATGTCTTTAGTCAAGATTGTAGCATTTTTCCAAAGATCACTCATGATTCGTTGCAAGGCTAAGCATCTACTCACGGCCTAGCCTCCCGTGTTGGCACAATATTAGCATCCAACTAATATAATCAAACTTAGGTGACAATGGTTTAGGCATACAATTAATAATTCAAGGTGGCATAACAAAATGGGTTGATTATCTACATTATCCCAAATCAATTTAATTTCATTTTAAATAATTAGCATGCATAGTTTCAAAGCATAAATTACATTTTAAAATCTGGGATCAAAATGATCAAAGCATCACTTGCCTTCAAAGAGTTGTTGGTCTTGTTCAAGCTTGGTCTTGAGCGACTAAATCTTTCTCGAAACTTTCCTACAAATTTGCGCTTCACGCTACATAAACAAAATATGCAATAAATAACTAATACAGAAGACTAAACGACCTCAAAATTCAAATAAAATTCACCATTAAATAGCTCATAATTTTATGAATTTTTAGAAATTTTAATCATCCAAATCCGAGTTAAAATACAAAAGTTATAGTCATTTGAAGTTTGAATAAAATCAAAATACGTAAATTAAGAAAATCCGATTTTTCTCAAATATTTTTACACCGGAAATTCGCATTTGTGATGTCAGCACCGCGCCATGATGACGTCAGCACAGAAAAGAAATTCGGTCGAAATATTTTTATATATAAAAATATATATATGACGCTATCACGACGCTATCTCGACACGCGGCACGCCTGCAGGCGCCACGCCGCCTCGTCTATGGGTCGGGTCCACGGGTTGGCCCGGTCCACCGTGGATCGGCGCACTACTGCGCTCGCACCGGTGACGCAAGCCGTGGCGCCAGCGACGGCCGCAGCCAATCCCAACGCGACACGCGGCGCTAAACTAATCGCCAAACTCGATTCAATCTCGCCCTTCCGATTTAAAACGAACGGCCGAGATTCATGCGACTTTCGCCTCGGCTCTACGGAGCCAACACGTGGCTTCACCGTGACCCTTGGATCCAGTCGAACGGTCACGACACTCGGGTGACGCCGACGTAAACGGCGGCGCTGACTTCCTCGCTTCGCGCATCACGCGTCAACACAGGATCGCCCGATGCGGTGCGATCTCATCCGCCGATTCAAACGAACGGCCGCGATGAGCCAAGGCTATCGGCTCTAGCTCATCGCGGCGCGACACGCCGGCACAATCCAAGGCAACGGCGCAAGATCCGACGGCCGTGACCTTTACGCGACGCGGTAAAAAATAAACCCTACGATCTACATCTAACGGCTGAAATAAACTAATCGTGAAACTAATCGGCAATCTAGACCGTTGATTAGATCAAACGGTGAGGGGTGAAGATGAGGATTACCGTTGATTGGCGACGTGGATGAATCGTGTGCGCTTGGCGGCGATCGGACGGTGGACGGCTTCGGCCGCGACGATGTCACGGTGGCGCAGATCTTGCCGGAGAGGATGAAGACGACGGCAACGCGCGATCGCGGGCTTCTCCGGCGTGATGAAGTGGTCCACTGATGCACCGCTTCGTGAACTCAGAAGGGGTCGAGCACGCGGAGCGGCTCGACGACGGCGATGGAGGAAGCAAAACAACGGTGGCGAAGGAAGGCACCTTCGGCGAGCTCTCACGGGCGCTAGAGGGAGTCTCGGCGGCGTGCGAGGAGTCAAAGATGCGAGCGAAGGCCTCGCACGACGCCTTCAACGGGACTTAAGGGCTGCCGACGCGGCGCGAACGGCCGGCGAAGTCACGCCATCAACGCCACGCCTCCGATGATCTCGCGGGACGAAGCGACGTGGCGCGATCTCGTGCGTTCGGCGGCGATGATCCGAAGCTCACGCGACGGGCGACGTGGCACACGCGACAGCGCGCGATCCGGACGGACGGCTTAAGCTAGGCGGCTTAGGGTTTCTGGGCGGCGCTGCGGGCCGGAGTCACGAGCCGGGCGAGCACAAAGATTAGGCCGCCAACGATTTCGCCTTGACAATCGCTCGGGATTTTTAAATCCTTTTCGAATAAAAATAATTCGAAATTAGTTTTGGCCAAAGAAAGTAGTAAAATATTCAAAAATTCCGTAAAAATTTCGAAAATACTTTGAGATGTTTGGAACTCCATTAAAATATTTTCAATAAAACTTTGCAAAACTTTTCCTTTATTTAATTTGTTTTCAAGAAAGGCTATATTTGAATAATTCCAAATAAATTTCAATAATTTCCAAAATTTCTCAAAATAAAAATACTTCAAATTTTACATTAGAGCAAAAATTAGGTGTTACATGTACCAAGATTCCTCCTTGACATGTTCAAGCCGCAAGCCTAAACAAAACTTGGTTTTACCTAAATCTTTCATTTCAAACTCGCACTTCAAGTATGAGCATGCCTCTTCAATTTCTTCATCCGTCCCAATGATGTTCAAGTCATCTACATAGACGGAGATTATACGTAATCCATTCGGGATCGTCAGATAAACACACATGGACAATCTTCGGCTGCTTGTGTAGCCTTTCTGCGAGAAAGTCACTCAAGCGATTGTACCACATTCTTCCCCGATCGCAAATTTATACAAGGATTTCTCCAATTTCACACTGCATGTGTTTCTATTTGTCCGCCTTGGTTCGGGATAGGAATTCCTTCCTAGATTTCATGTATATCTCCTAATCCAAGTTTCCATACAAATATGCCGTGACAACATCCATTAGCTTCATTATCAACTTCAAGTTGATCGCCATTGAGATCAAATATCTAAAGGTAATTCCTCCCATGACCGGAGAATAGGTTTCTTCATAATCAACTCCAGACGTTGAGTGAAACCTTGAGCTACAAGCCTTGCTTTGTACCTTACAACTTCGTTGTTTTCATTTCTCTTCCAACAAAGACCCATTTGTGACCTATGGGTTTATATGGGGAGGTGTGCATACAAGCCCAAACACCTCTCTTTGTTCAGTGGAGACTAACTCGCAGTTGATTGCCTTTTCCATTCTTCCCAATCTAGCCTTTTCTTGCACTCGCGAGAGATGCAGCTCGATCATGATCGAGGCAATCTTCTTTGCAGTATGCATCAACGCTGGTCGTTGCTCTATTCAGGATTCTCCCGTTATTACAAAGTCTATGGCCATTTCTTCATGGGTGCTTCATGCACTTCCACTTGCTCTTCACGCTATTCCCTATCGCAGAGCAAGTTCCTTTAGCTTTTCATCGCCTATGTGTGCGCACATTATTATTTCCGCGGCTTCTCGCAGTGGAAGATTCAAGTCCGAATTGCCTTTCCGTTGGCTTCTTTCCAAGGCTGTGTCTCAACTGCTCCCTTCTTTCCTTGGGGCATTTTCGTGATTGGTTGTGGTAAGTCCTCTCGCCCGCTTTTCCAAACGCCTCCGGTACTTTGGGTTTGAGGAGCCAGTTTCGTTCTTTTCTTTGAGGCCTCAACAGCCGAGGATACCTTCTATTTTCTTTGGTATTTCCACCCTCTCTGTACATTCCTTGCGGTACATGCGACTTAACCACGCCTTCGGATCACAAAATGATCAGCAGTTCATTTGTTAAATTCTCAAATCAATAATCTTCTCGACTTCTTGATTTGCTTCATTAGTTCGGGGTCATGTGGGGATCCTGGAATGCCATATGATTTCCGGCATTTTTCATCCAAAGGTTGATTTCTCCCTAATGACGGAAACGATCCTCGCTAAAGATGCAATCAATGAACCGGTCAGTATGCAAATCTCCAAATATAGGTTCCAAATACCGATTATGGATGCACTCATAACCAACGATATCCTGCATTTCATGAGAGGGCCCATTGCAGTCCACGAGGGTGGTATAGGTACATATACCATACACCCAAATTTTCTAAGATGGGAGATCTTCGATGATCCTGCACAAGCCGCATAGGAGAATGGATGTTGTAGGCCGACGGTCTAAAATTGATAAGAGCCGCGCGCAGATCGCGTGTCCTCAACAAGTGTTGGGCAAGTTACAACTCGCAAAAGCGACCGCAATGAACTTAATCCTCTTTATTAGTGCTTCGCTAGTCCATTCTGCGTATGGACGCAGTGGTACGGAGTGCTCAATCGCTATCCTCGTTGTTTGTAATAATCATCAAATGCCTTTGAAGTAAATTCTCCGCATTGTCCATTCTAATGGACTTCACGCGATGATCAGGGAAAGCATTCTTAATTCTTATGATCTGCGAGATCAGCTTTGCAAAAGCATGGTTTCTTGTTGATAACAAGCATACATGCGACCATTTCGAGGAAGCATCGATGAGCACCATAAAGTATCAAAACGGCCCTGACAGGGCTGAATCGACCGCAAATATCCCCGGATGCGTTCGTGAATGCAGGATTTCACTTTGCACTTTCATAACAGAGGGTCTAGTTATTAATTTCCCGGTGGCACATGCGGGCACACAAAATCTTCATGATTCGGGAAATTTTTAACATTAATGCCATGACCTTGTGAGTTGTTCACTATATTTCTCATCATTCTAAGACCAGGATGGCCTAATCTACAATGCCATAAAGAAAATAACTCAGAGCTTCTAAAAACAGTCTTCAAGGAAGTATACACTTCGGTGCATGAATATTCGTAGTACAACCCTGATTCATATGAGGGACATTTTTCTAATACCATTTTTCCACATACCGCGTGGCTTCACAATGCACAAGCATTCTTTGCCATTTTCTTCATTGGTTTCTATGTGAAAACCATTGGCGCGATGTCTTTAAAGCTTAAGAGAATGCGCGTGATTCAGTGGTACAAAAGGGCTTCTTCAATTACCAAAGTTGTACCCATAGCAATATAATAGTGGCTCTTCCCGAGCCGATTACATATGAGTCGCTTCATGATCGAGTAATCTTTCCAAATGCTTCTTCGTGATCGATCGAAATACTTAGACTCTCTTAAGATGGTATTTGTTGTGCCACTATCAACAATGCATATCTCTTCCATTTGGGCGCTACACGATTTCTAGATAAAAGAAATATAATTCTAATCGATAGAGGCAAAACAATTCAAATATTGCTTGCAAAATTTGAAGAATGCTTGAATAAAGAATAAATTATGATTTATTCATGAAAGAAGTATGCTCTTCTAGAGCTTACAATTCATTATTCAAAGAAAATGCTAACAACCATAATCTAAAGAAAATGCATTAAATGTAATCAGAAATATGCATTAATTTCGCTTCTATGTCATCGCGAAGTTTTCTTCATTTGCCATAATAATAGCCGCAAGATCGATGTCAGGCTATTCTCGTGAGGATGAGGCAAGTGGTGTGTCTACATCCATGACATCATCATCACCGATGTTACGGCGCGCTCAGCGAGCGCTTTCCTTTGCCTTCTTCTTAGCCTCGATATGCTGATCGCTTCTTGGATTCTCGACATATCTTCGACCAATGTCCCAAGTGCCACACTTGAAGCACGCTTGGTTCTCTTGTCCATACGGCTTGCCGTGGCGCCTTTTCTTTGTCATCCTCTTCACTGGGGGCTTTGACTTTCCTTTGGCCTCGGGCCTCCTTTCCACCCGCTTGCCCTTCTTTCTATGAGTGGGCTTTCTCACCTTGTAGTCATTGGCATTGACTTCGTGCGGCTGCCTCGCCCAGTGGTCGCGAGACATAGTTCTTGCGTGAGAACATCGCCTTGCGATTTCGCAACTTACATTACATCAATCAGTTCGCTATACTCCTTGTATGCGCCCTAACGATAGTAAAGCGCACTCTGATAGCATTAGGTGGAAGGTAGAGAGTTTTTTCAATCTTCTCTTCATCGCTGATCTTCTTGCCACATGGAGAGATTGGTACAAATTCAATGCAAGGCGTAATTGTACTCGCCACCGCTCTAAAGTTCACGCAAACCTTAGGCGCACTCCAATCTTGCCGTGCTTGGGGCAAGATGGTGTACTTGAGCTTTTCAACCGCTCAAGTGCAGTCCAAAGCTCATGCGCACTCTCTTCACCATGTATTCATTCTTCAGAGTGGCCGAGAGGTGGTGCCTCGAGAAAATGCGTGGCTTGATCGCTCGCTCACCGTAGGTTTTATGCCCCGCGAGGACCCTAGACCAATCGCGAGCGAGCTTCTTGCCCCAAGGACGATCTTTACGTCCGATGCCCAAGTGAGGTAGTTCGACTGCGGGGCCGCCTTCAAACTCACGATTCACAATGCCAGACATCTGCATGATTTCAAAATTCTGATTTAGATTACTGCGTGTAATCTGATAGAAAATGGTTGCAAAAAGCATAAAGGTGTAGAAGAAATAAATTCATATGCATTGCATTATATAAAATAAAGCAAAGGATTCAAAATCCATAAAGAAAATTCATAAAACAGAGAAATAAAGCAAGAAGATTAAAAACAGAGCCAAATAAATCTTCTTGATTTTTTGGCAATTTTTCAAAATTTTCTGCAATTTTTCTCTTTTTTTTTTCTTTTTCTTTCCCTTTTCTTTCTCTTTCCTTTTTCTTTTCGGCCGCAGCTACCACTGGGCCTTGCACCTTCGCCTTTTTCTTTGGGCCAAAGGACCACTTGGGCCATCCCATCATGGCCCGTATAAACAAGGCGGCAAGGGTTTCCAACCCTAGCCGCCAGGCGATTCCTCACGCGCGCGGGTGCCAAGGTGGCTGAGAGCAGGCGGCAACAAGGCCGGCGAGCGCGCAATGGCGCGACGACCGGCGCTGCAGGCGCTGGGAACGCCCGAGCCGACGGCGGGTTCATGCGCAGCCTGCGGCGGCTTGCCAAGACGGCGGCGACCGAGGCGTCGGGGCTGCGGCTCGCTTGCCGAGGTGGCGACGACGCGGCGGGATTTCGGGCGGCGGGCGGCGGCAATCGCGTGTCGTAGCGCTGGGAAAACTCGGCCGACACTTCGGCGCGGGCGAGCACGCGGCACCACCGGCAAGGAGGTCGAGGCAGGGCCGGACGCCGCCAAGCGCCGCGAAGCCGAGGCGCCGCCGCGAGGCCGAGCCGAGGCGCCACCGAGCGGCCAGGAGCCGCAGGCGCTGCCGCGGAGGCCGAGGCGCCGCCGAGCGGTGGAGCCGAGGCGCCGCCGAGCGGCCATCGCAAGCCGGGCCGCGGAGGCTTCGGCGCGCGGCCGAGGTGACGCGGGCGGCGCGACGGAGGCGGCGCGACACCGTCTCGCGGCGCGCCGACGACGACGGAGGCCGAGGCGACCGTGGCGGCGGCGTGGCGCCGCGACGCAGATCGGCATTGCGCACTCGGCCGGGCGGCGGCGGCGTGGTTACGGCCGCGAAGCCGAGCGGGCGATCACGCGGCGACGCCGGCTGCTTTCAGGCGGTGAAGCGCCGGCCGCGAGCGGCGGCTACTGAGAGCGGCAGCAGCGGCCGCGAGCGGCCGTGGGTTGAAACCCGGCATCGCAGGCCGCGGCGCAGCGGCGGCGGCCGGTCATGCGCCGGTGGTTTCGCGGTCGACGGCGAGGGTGAGATAAAGGCGCGCGCGCCGCGAGCCGCCAGCGCCGAGGTCGAGGCAACGACGCGGTCGAAAGGCGAAGGCCGAGGCAGCAGTGCTTCGAGCGCCGTGCTGATTTTTTTTTCCTTTTTTTTCGTATGAACAGTAATTCTTGTACTGTAGCTTAATGTTGGCTAGCTTCGAGCGATCGCCGTGTAGCTTCGTGCCACGTAAGATAGATGCATGCATAGAAAAAGTATCGATTAGATTCAAACGCTAATCCCACCTTTTCTCACCTTTTCAATCTGATCTCTGGTAGAGCTTCGTGCTGATAACGTGTTAAGGAACCTCGCTATCGAATAGTCCGGGGTTCCCGAACTGATCTGAATTGGAGAACAGAAAGAGAGAGAGAGACACGTGTTTAGGGAGAGCAACAGTGGAAATTCTTTATTGCTAATGATTCCTTGTACATAGGGGGGACCCCTCCTCCTCCTTTTATAGCGCTCTCCTAGGGTTTAGGTTTAAGGGACCAACATGGGCCTTCATGGGCCATTAGGGTTTCCCAACAGTATGCACTATATATGCGTGCTACCACCAACAAGGTTCTAGAAATGGACAGGACAGCTGCCCCTACATAACAAAAGACCCGGAATCACCGAAAACTAGAAATAAGTATTGTCCACGCTAAAAAGCCTCCGGAAGCTGCTGACTAAAGAAAGATGGATGTGAGGAAAGAAATCGTCGACATGAGATTAGATGACGGATAGGAGCTCTATCTAAGGAAATGTTGAATCGACAATTACTACCATTTTGCAACTACTTTTTCTATATATTACAAATAGGTCGTAGCTAGTAGAATCTTATCTTCGTAAGTTTGACTTTGATCAATATTGCTTAGCATCGATGTGTCGATCAATCTGCGAGTTACACCTGTTCCTTGTTTTGAGATTTTGTTATTATTTCGCATCGACCTTTCATCCAGGATCGACTTTCGCTTAGGTCTACCTATCGTTGATATTGCTGATTTGCTAGAAAATTGGCTAGCACGTTGCATATGTTGCTAGAGTGCGCCTTTCATAGGGACACGGTTCTGCTATTAGAATTTTTTTAGTGGCGACACACTCTTCGCATGTCTAGTGGGACCGAAATCGTCTAATCAAGATTAAGATGTCACCAAAGCCCAATGAAAATTCACCGGCTCCTAAAAAAACTGTTAAGTAATTTCATTGTCACCGAAAAAACTTGATTCTGTTAAGAAACCCTAAAAGCCCATTGAAGGCCCATGTGGGCCCTTGGCCGAAACCCTAGAGGAAAGCTATAAAAGGAGGAGGGGTCCCCCCCTATGTACATGGATTCATTAGCAATAAAGAATTCCCGCTGTTGCTCTCCCTAAACACGTGTCTCTCTCTCTTTCTGTTCTCCACTTCAGATCTGTTCGGGAACCCTGACTATTCGACAGCGAGGTTCCTCAACACGTTATCAGCACGAATTGCTCTACGGAGATCAGAATTGAAAGGTGAGAAAGGTGGGGATTTTTGCAATTGAATCTAGACGCTTGTCGTTTTCTACGCATGCATCTATCCTACGATATTGTTCCGCTTTCGCGGTGGCACGGCCACACGATGATCGCCGGTTACCAAAGATGAAGCTACGAAGACTAAGCATCACAAAAAAAGAAGAAGAACATGGCAGCATGTGCCCAAGCACTACGCCGCCGTCTCGGTATGAGCGCTTGAGCGCCGATCGTCGCCGCCACCGCTCGCGGCGCACGACGCGACGCACAAAGCCGCGGCGCTCGGCCGCCGCGCAGGAGCACGCTGGTCCGCCACGCCGTCCGCGCCGCCATGGCACGGCCATCGCGCGCCACGCCATTGCCGCCGCCGATGATGCGCTGGCGCCACGCCAGCGCACGACGGTCGCCCTAGTGCGCGCTCTCGCTCCAACCGCGCCGCCTAAAGCGACGGCCTCGCCATCACCGCCTGCCCGGAGGCACGGAGGCTTGCCGCCGCCAACCAACCGCTAGCTAGCCGCTGCCGCCGGCCAGCTCGCGCGCTGCGGCGCACCGAACCCGCGGCGCCACCTCGCCTTCCGCGCATGAAGCGCCACTCACGGGCTCTCCGGCGGCCGCCTCGGCCTCGCGCGCCGCCACAGACGGCGCCGGCTCGGCTCAAGCGCCGCCTCGGCCTCCTAACGTCCGGCAAGAAGCCGCTCTCGCCACGCGACCGCACTTCGCCCGGCCGCACCGACGCGTTCCACGCCGGCCATACCGCCACGCCACCGCCGGCCTCCGCCTCGCTGCGCGCCGCCCTGGCCACAGCCGCAACCGCCTCGCCCGGCACGCCGCCGTCGGCGCGTCTCGGCCGCCAGCCCTTCGCGGCAGCTGCGCCGGCGCGCCGCTGCGGCTGGCGCTGGCTGCTTCTCTCGGCCTGTCGCGCGGCCGCCGCTGCAAGGCCGCTGGCCTCGCGCGACGCAGCGCGCCATCGCTCGGGCTCGCAGACGCAGCGCCGCCGTCGCCTCGCCTCGCCATCGCCGAGGCTCGATGCGCTTACCGCCGCCGCCGCTGAGCTTCCGCACCATCACAAGACGGCGCCGCCTCGCCCGCCGCGGCTCGGCCCGCTCGCGCGCCCGCCTCGGCCCGCCCGTCGCTGCCACCAAGTAGATCGCTCGCCAAGGCCCCGCTCCACAGACGTAGCGCCACCGACCCAGCCATCGCTTGCTCATTGCGCCGCCGCCTTAGGAGGCCATGAAGGTGGCGCGGCAAGAAGGAGGCGGCATCGCGCGGCGTGGGGAGGCGGCACGGTGGAAGCATGGAGGCGGCGAATGGAGGCGGCGTGGGGAGGAGGCGCATGGGGAAACCCTAGCCGCCACTTGATGTCTTGCGCAAGGCCAAGGCCCAAAGGCCGGGAAAAGGGAATGGCCTTGAAGCCATTCGCCGTAAGGAAAACAAAGAAAAAGAAAGGAAAAGAAAAGAAAAGAAAAGAAAGAAAAGAAAAGAAAAAGAAGAAGAAGAAAAAGAAAAAAATACGTAAAAATTGCAGAAATTTTTTGAAAATTGCCGTAAAATCAAGAAGATTTTTTGGCTCTGCTTTAATTTTTCTTGCTCTATTTCTCTATTTTATGAATTTTCTTTATGCATTTGAATCAGTTGCTTTATTTAATATATTATGATGCATATGAATTTATTTTCTCGACTTTATGCTTATTGCAACCATTTTCTATTAGATTACACACGAATCTAATGTCGGAATTTTGAAATCATGAAGATGTCCGCATCGTGAATCGTGAGTTTGAAGAGTCGCCCGCACGGCCGTAACTACCTCACTTGGGCATCGGACGAAAGATTGTTCTTGGGGCAAGAGTCTGCTCAAACGCGATTGGTCTAGGGTCCTCGCAGACGCAAAACCTACCGCCGAAAGCGTAATGATCAAGCTCGCACTTTCTCGAGCACCATCTCTCACCACTCTAAAGAATGAATATATGGTCGAGGAGAGTGCACTCAAGCTTTGGACCGCACTTGAAGCGGTTCGAGAAGCTCAAGTACACCATCTTGCCCCAAGCACGCAAGATTGGGTACGCTTGAGATTTGCTGACTATAGAACGAGGGCAGTACAATTCAACTTGCACGTAATTTGTACTAATCTCTCCTATGTGGCAAGAAGATCACTAATGAGGAGAAGATTGAGAAAACTCTCTCTACTTTCCACCCAAATGCTATCCAGAGTGCACGAGTTATCGTCGACGCATACAAGGAGTATAGCGAACTCGATTGATGTAATGCAAGTTGCGGAATCGCAAGACGATGTTCTACGCAAGAACTATGTCTCGCACCACCGACGAGGCAATCGCACGGTCAATGCCAATAGCTACAATGTGAGAAAGCCCATTCATAGAAAAAAGGGCAAGCAGGGTGAAAAAGAGAAGTTTTAGGCCAAGGGAAAGTCCAAAACCCATTAATGCATGAATCGCATTTTCTTTTAGATTATGGTTGTTAGCATTTCCTTTGAATAATGAATAGTAAGCTCTAGAAGAGCAAACTTCTTTCATGAATAAATACGCAATTTATTCTTTATTCCAAGTATTCTCAATTTTGCAAGTAATATTTGGATTGTTTTTGCCTCTATCTGATTGGAATTATATTCCTTGCATCTAGAAATCGTAGCGCCTAAATGGAAGAGATATGCATTGTTGATAGTGGCACAACAAATACCATCTTAAGAGAGTCTAAATATTTCCAATGATCACGAAGAACGCTGAAAGATTACTACGATCGCAGAAGCGACTCATATGTAATCGCTCAGAAGAGCTACAATTATATTGCCTATGGGTACAACTTTGGTAATTGAAGAAGCCCTTTGTACCTCGAATCAACGCGCACTCTCTTAAGCTCTAAAGACATCCGCGCCAATGGTTTTCACGTAGAAACCAATGAAGAAAATGGCAAAGAATACTTGTGCATCATGAAGCACGCAGTATGTGGAAAATGGTATTAGAAAATGTCCTCATATGAATCTGGTGTACTACACTAATATTCATGCACCAAGTGTATACTTCCTTGAAGACTGCTTTTAGAAGCTCAATTATTTTCTTTATGGCATGGTAGATTAGGTCATCCCGGTCTTAGAATGATGAGAAATATAGTGAACAATCACAAGGTCATGGTATTAATGTTAAGAATTTCCAATCATGAAGATTTTGTGTGCCTCGCATGTGCCACCGAAATTAATAACTAGACCTCTGTCATGAAAGTGCAAAGTGAAAACCCCGCATTCTCGAACGCATCCAGGGGATATTTGTGGTCCGATTCAGCCGCCGTGGCCGCTTCGATACTTTATGGTGCTCATCGATGCTTCCTCTAAATGGTCGCATGTGTGCTTGTTGTCAACAAGAAACCATGCTTTTGCAAAGTCGATCTCGCAGATCATAAGAATTAAGAATGCTTTCCCGATCATCGCGTGAAGTCCATTAGAATGGACAATGCCGAGAATTTACTTCAAAGGCATTTGATGATTATTGCACAAAGAACAGGATAGCGCTTGAGCACTGCATCGCACGCCCATACGCAGAATGGACTAGCGTAGCACTAATAAAGAGGATTAAATTCATTGCCGCACCGCTTTTGCAGAGTTGTAACTTGCCCAACACTTGTTGGGGACACGCAGCCCCGCACGCAGCAAAGACTTATCAATTTCGCACCATCGCCTACAACATCCATTCTCCTATGCACTTTGTGCACGGATCATCCCAAGATCTCCCATCTTAGAAAATTTGGGTGTATGGTATATGTACCTATACCACCCTCTCGGATCGCAATGGGCCCTCTCCGCAAGTCCGGGATATACGCTGGTTATGTGAGTGCATCCATAATCGTATTTGGAACCCATGATCGAGACTTGCATACACTCGATTCACGATTGCATCTTTGATTTAGGATCGCTTCCGTCATTAGGGAGGAAATCAACCTTGGATGAAAAATGCCGGAAATCATATGGCATTCCATCGATCCCGCACATGACCCTTGCACTAATGAAGCAAATCAGAAGTCCGTAAGATAATTGATTTGCGTAATTTAGCAAATGAACCGCCTGATCATTTTTATGATCCAAGGGCGTGGTTAAGTCGCATGTACCAGCAAGAAATGCACCGAGAGGGTGGAAATACCAAAGAAAATAGAAGGTATCCTCACTGCTCAGAGGCCTCAAAGAAAAAGAACAGAAACCCGCTCCTCAAACCCAAAGTACCCGAGACGCCCGAGAAAATCAAGCGAGAGGACTTACCACAACCAATCACTAAAATGCCCTAAGGAAAGAAGGGAGCGGCTTGAGACTGCACTGAAAGAAGCCAACGGAAAAGGCAATTCTGCACTTGAATCTTCCATCAAGGAAGCACGAAATAATGTGCGCACACATAGGCGATGAAAGCTAAAGGAACTTGCTCTCGATAGGAAAAGCAAAGAGCAAGTAGAAGTGCATGAACCACCCCATGAAGAAATGGCCATAAACTTTGTAATAACAGAGAATCCTCGAATAGAGCAACGCCAACATTGATGCATACTTTGCAAAGAAGATTGCCTCGATCATTGATCATGATCCCGAGCCCGCATCTCGCAGAGTGCAAGAAAAGGCTAGATTGGGAAGAATGGAAAAGGCAATCATCGCAGAGTTAGTCTCTCCGAACAAGAGAGAGTGTTTGTTCCAGATGCCGCACACCTCCCCATATAAACCCGTGAGGTCACAAATGGGTCTTTGTTCGAAGAGAAATGAAAACAACGGTTGTAAGGTACAAAGCAAGGCTTGTAGCTCAAGGTTTCACCAACGCCCGGAGTTGATTATGAAGAAACCTATTCTCCGGTCATGGGAGGAATTACCTTTAGATATTTGATCTCAATGGCATCAACTTGAAGTTGAGAATGAAGCTAATGGATGTTGTCACAAAGATATTTAGATGGAAACTTGGATTCGAGATATACAAGAAAGTACCTAAGGAATTCCTATCCCAACCAAGATGGAGCAAATAGAAACTCAGATAAAGTGAAATTGAGAAATCACCGTATGGGTCAAGCAATCAGAAGAATGTGGTACAATCGCTGAGTGACTTTCTCTGCAAGAAAGGCTACACAAACAAATAAGATTGTCCATGTGTGTTTATACAATGATCCCGAATGGATTCTCAGATAATCTCCGCCTATGTAGATGACTTGAACATCATTGGGACTGATGAAGAAATTGAAGAGGCATGCTCATACTTGAAGTCCGAGTTTGAAATGAAGGATTTGGGTAAAACCAAGTTTTGTTTAGGCTTGCAGCTTGAACATGTCCAAGGAGGAATCTTGGTACATCAATCAACTTACATGCGTAAAGTGTTGGAAAGGTTTGGTTTTGAAAAGTCATATCCTCGCAAAGACTCCAATGGCCTAAGGTCATTCCAAGCGCATCTAGACCCATACAGCACCTAGAGAAGAGGGGAGGAAGTCCCGGGAGCACTTCCAGATCCGAGTGCAATTGAGCGCCATGTACCTTGCGAATAGAACTAGGCCTGACATTGCATTCGCCGTGAATTTGCTAGCTCTAGACAAAGGCGTAACCCACCAAAAGCATTGAAAGGGATCAAGGACATCTTCCGCTACCTCCAAGGAAGCAAAGACTCTCGTCTGTTTCTTTAGAAGAAATAATGAATTGAATTTGGTTGGCTACGCCGATGCCGGGTATTTATCGACCAGATAATCGGCAAGTCCCAAACCGCCATGTTTTCCTATGTGGAGGAACGGCAATTTCTCGAAGTCGCCTAAGGCACTCTTGTCTCAACGCCGACAAACCACTCGGAAATCATCGCTTGTATGAAGCATCTCGTGAATGTGCATGGCTCGAAGAATGGTTCACCACATCCGTAAGTCATGTGGTTTGAACATTGAGCAAACTCCCACGATAATCTATGAAGATAATGTAGCTTGTGTTGCCCAAGCACAAATGGGTTATGTGAAGAGCAATCTCACGAAGCATATCAACCCCAAGTTCTTCTATGCTCATGAATTGCATAAGATGAACGAGATCAAGATATTGCATACTAAGTCATGTGAAAATCTTGCGATTTGTTCACTAAATCACTCCCAAAGATCTACCTTTGAAAGGTGCGTGAAAGGAATTGGGATGATGAGACTTAGAGAAGTGCAGATTTCGTGGGAGATATTTCACATACTCCCACATAAATCTCAAGATGAATTATGAATACCCAACATGAATCTCAAGATTAGTAATGGAAGTTGGGAGAGTTGTACTCTTTTCCTTAGCAAGTTTTTCATGAAGTTTTCTTGCATAAGGTTTTGACGAGGCACCAGGCAACATAGTAAGCGATGCTATGTACTCTTTCTCCAAGTATTTTTCCCATCGGGTTTTTCCGAGTTTTGAGGCATATGCATCTCGCGGCAAAGGGCCCAAGGGGGAGTGTTAAGAAACCCTAAAAGCCCATTGAAGGCCCATGTGGACCCTTGGCCGAAACCCTAGAGGAAAGCTATAAAAGAAGGAGGGGTCCCCCCTATGTACATGGATTCATTAGCAATAAAGAATTCCCGCTGTTGCTCTCCCTAAACACGTGTCTCTCTCTCTTTCTGTTCTCCACTTCAGATCTGTTCGGGAACCCCGGACTATTCGATAGCGAGGTTCCTCAACAGATTCTTCTAGTGATTGGAGAACTTTCTGAGGAAGCACAAGCCGCGTTTACTTAGAACATGGAAAAATTGATGAGAAGATCCCGTCGTTGTTTTTTCAAGAAGCAAATCGTTCCTAGTGGGGAAGCTCTCCCTAACACGGAGGATACCGCGCCAACCACGGTCGAAGATTCTATTGACTTCGCAGAATTTGCCGATTCTAGTATCGGCTCCAATGAGTTCGCCGAGCATATATCAAGTTATCAAAGACGATCTTAGTGATCTTGTCAATCAATTTGTGCATCAGGCTCTTATCAATAACTCTTCGACGTTCGTGAGTACCTTTCATCCTCTCTTTCATGATCTCTTTTATGCTCACATAAAAGGTCCTTAATAGGAAATCATAGCTTTGCCGGTGACGTTATTTACGCTGGTTCTAGAATAACCATGATATTCTATGTTTTCTCCGAATATGCTAGATTTCATGAGGAATCACATCAATAATAGTCGATGGGCTACTTCTACATCCAATCTATGTCAGGGCGGCAATACCACAAATGGTGCCAACAAGCCCGACAATCAAGCAAATTGTTGGCGTCAAAAACTTGAAGTAGGGTTTCGACAAAAAGACACCTGACGAACACCGGTTCAGAGCGCATAGTCAATTTGACTCAGAATCGACAAGATAAAGAATATAAATTCACGCAGTCGATCGTGAAGACCAATCGCTTTATACTCAATCAGCTTGAAGCCGATTAAGATCAAGGTAGTAAGATAAGTCTAACTAGCCGATTAAGGCTAATTAGATGATAAAGGCAGATCGATTCTGAAGAAGGCGATGCGCAACAAAAATCAGGATAAATCGAACCTAGGGTGTAATTGACGAAGATCAACAATCGGCGATGCGCAACTTTATTGATCAAGATCGATTACAGAGACTAAATTACAAAAGCTACTCCTAGTCGATAGGAAGGAAGAAAGTAAAAACTGGTTGATTGTATTGTGTTGATGATCCTCTTGCAGTTCGCTTTGGCCCTTCTTTTATACCTCTACGATCAGATCCTCGTTACAACACGCTTCAAGTCCGTATCCGTATCGGCCTTATCTCGGACGGTTGTTTTTCTTAAAAATCTTGCAGTTACCAAAATATCTCCAAACCTTTCTATCCTGTCCGTTAATTCCGTATATTTGATTTTATTGCCTGATTTGGTTAAACTTGCCGAATTTTGGTGCAAACATATGCCCCTCATTTTTGAGAAATGACTTGTCATTTGTCAAAAATTTCACTTATCGGCTTTTCAAATCGGCTAACCGTTGAACTTCGCTCAATAACTGCTACTTTATTCGCGCCGTAATTCTCTAACACGCCAGTAGTGCGTTTTAACCGCCGCCTCTTTTGAGATTCACTTCCGCCGCTTCAAATTTTCACCATGCTATAAAATGCGCCCCCACTCGCTCATTCTTCACGCTGCATGCTCTCTAACTCTAAACAATCGGCTTTGTTTTAGTCCATTGCTCGCCTCCATCAATCGCTTGCATCCCCTTCATCAATCGGCTTGCTAAGATCGCTGAAATGGACGCGAGTCGTACTCATTCCGATCCCTAACAAGAAAGATCGCATTTCTTGGTCCGATAGGGAACCTAGATGCCAAGACGGTCATTAGCCAGACATTCCCGCCTTCCTCTCGGGCCATCGATTCAATATAGAGAGCTGGGAAAAAGCTTCGTGGCATGGCCGATGCTGCTTAAAGGATGGAGATCTTGGTATATTCGCGTGTCGCTCGTAAAAGAAGAGGGGAAAGGATGGGCATAGCTGAGTGCATCCTCTATCGTTAGCCGATCCAAACCAATGAGCCCTTAGTGGCCACGGCTTGCTATTTCGGCCGGAGACCTTCAATGCTTTTCTCTTCGTGATCGGTCCTATCGCCCGAATTCTTATGGATATAGCCCAGTTGTGTTGCCTTAGGCCGATGGTGAATGTGATATCGCCTATAGTGGTAAACCAAATACAAGCTCATTCAATCCAAAGGAGAAGGTTGGCGCAAGTACATCAATAACAATAATAAAGTAAATGGGCCAGATCGATGAAGAACATGTTGCCTTTCCAACTTGTGGTTAGACCAATTTTTGTTTTGCGGTGCTTCTTTGGGACCAACACAAGTATATCAACTAATGGCGAGCGGCCGTAGAAGGTCGTCGGCTAGCATTAGGAAAATGTTTCTAGGAGCAGCTTTGTCAAATGATGCACGTGATTAGAGTCGCTATTTACCGAATTCGCGATTTTGCGCCGCAATGTAGGCGGTCCTCTCCGTTCATCCAAGTATGGTTGTACTGCTTATTTAGCCGATCTTTCAAACTAGATCCTCGAAGACTCGCATTTCCTCGCTAAGAGACACCGAAAATGCAGCCCTGCACTGTGAGCCACGATCTTATGGTGAAAGATACATCATGTGTTCTCGCAAAGAAAAGATCTCTCCTGTTGGCCTAAGAAAATACTTATCATTCTTTCTTAACTTGATAATAATGATTTTAGCCAACAAGATTTCTTCGCTTATACCAAATAAGAATGATTTTGAATGGCCATCATTTCTTCATCCGATTCTCGATAGCTTCCGAGATGCCCAATCGACTTTAGACTTCTTCAAACTTTTCATTTCTCCGAGTGTTCTCGCATGTTGGTTTTAACACGAGAAACCGTACTCTTTCAAATTTCTTATGAATTCCATCATCCTTCCATCTTTGCGCATAACCGGTTTCAACCAAATGATCCCTGGGCCTCCCACTCCTTGACTTGGTTCACTTAGAACCAGTAGTACGATCTTTAGTCAGCCAATATGGTCTTGGAGATAGCCGATGACTTGCGAATCAAATCTTTGCCTCACTTCGCTTTGAATAATCGCCGATCTAGCCGATTCTCCGCATGGTGGTCTTCAATTGCGACGCACTTCTCCTTGATCGCACTCCATCGCCTATTATCGATGCCCTCATCCCGCACTTCCCGAGCCGATGGTATCTTCTGATAACGATTCAAGCGACTTAATCGAGCTCTGATATGATAATACGAGTCTTGTAAATATTATCGCGCAGGTATTTAGTCGATTTAACTTTTCTTTATCGTAGCCCATATGAATTTATCTTATTGGCTTTATCCTCTTTTCTTTGCGACTAAAGTCACGGGCAAGAAGCCGATCGACGCCCTTCGCCAAGAAAGAGAAACCACCGATAAGGCGATCGCTCTCACCGGCTATACATCCGTTCTTTGGGCATTCAAAGCCCATCATTGTCCGACTTAGAAAGACAAAACAACCAAGTAAGTTACGCTTAACCATCTCTTGTTCCTTTCGCTTTATAAACTTATAAATTAACTTTCTAGCCAATGGACCTTCGAGAATAAGAAGCCAAAGTCCACTAAAGTTCCCGCCAAGAAAAATCCTCCAAGCCACAGAACAAAGTGGCGAAAGTTCACCGATCGACGGATCGCATCGCTGTATTTTTCCATCTCAAAATTTACAGATCTTGATTTAATCCATCGGTTTCATTATATTCTCTTCACTTTCACCTACGCGACGACAAGTGGCCAACATTCGCCACCACTTACGATATATCGGCCAAAGAGTCGCTTGCCTCTCACCGATACCAACACCAAAGAATCGCCAGTAGCTCTAGAAGCCTCGATCCATCCAACATCCTCGCTTCAATTTATCCGACTTGGATGATCCAGAGATCTTTGCACTGATGATTATATTTCAAATTCAAAAATCATCGCGCTTCAAAGGACGACGGCAGAGTCTCGCCGGCTCTCGAATGCAAGAGCGCCTTAACAAGCTGTTTGATTTAGTTTCAAGGCCGCAATCGAGATCCTAAATAACAATCAACCGATTCGAGATGCTATGGCCGCAATCGGCGATCTACCACCGTGAGGCCATGGTCGATGACCGTCAAGTGTGCCATCCGACGAAAAAAGGCTTTGGTGGAGGCAGCAAGAAAGGAAGGCAAAGAGAGCGCCCAAGAAGCCACGGAGGATCCTCGACATAATGGTTGCGAGACTAAGGCAAAGAAGAAAAATTTGATGCAACCATGGAGTCTCTAAGGGTCAACAAATCTTCTCTTGAAATTGAGACCACTAAAAATTTCTTGAGGAAGAACTGGCCGAGGACGATGAAGCTCATTGTCAAGGCCAAGATTCCTTTGAAAACTTCATCGGCCGCCAAGAAGCGTAAGATAGAAATAGCATCGCCGTGGCAACCTTCAAA